>JAPMOB010213086.1:0-21006 GCA_029875015.1 Lepomis gibbosus | reverse complement strand
GCTGTGGCTTTTCACTCAGACATGTTCAGGCTCTGTTACTTCAAGGTTCCCGTCTCAGAGGCGGATCAACACCGGCGCCGGCTCGTGGGGAAAGGGAAGCAAAATGAACCAGAGTATTTTTGGTAAAAGTGCAAGTTACAAACAGAACGGAAAAGGGCTGGTGGAAGCTGCTTAAATCAAAGAACCAAATATAACTTAAAGAGGTCTCTCCAACTGAGAGGTAGCCACTTGCTACTCCGAATTCAAATAAAACGTTGTCTTGCCCAAGAAGAAACAAAATACAAAATGAGCAGCACCCTCAAAGCCTAGTGTAGCTAACAAACTTAACTGCAGGTGTCTGGTCGAAATCAGTAATCCCCCCACTAAGGTACTTGCCCTGCTTCCTTAACACGATTAAAGGTAAAGGTCACACTCAGACACTATGAACTAACACTTCTACAGCAGTTAACACAATTCCTACTATAGAGCACAATACCAACAAGACAAGCTGATCAAAGGGAAATCACAACTGCCCAGTTCACACAGGTGGGCAGCTATTTAAACAGTGGATGATCTGGAAGGCAGTAGATGATTGGAGGGGGTTGCCAGGCGCCGCACCAATTAGATCACCGGCCGGAACCAGGAAGTAGGCAGGTCTTGCGCCAGCCAATCCTCGGCAAGGGTTCGCACATCCTGCTTAACATAACACACATCTGCACAACACACAGATAACGGTGGTGGCCGTAACAACCAGCACCGTCACATTACTTCATTATATTTTATATATATTATAAAATTGTGTCACACTTTATAACAGTCAGACCGCAGTAAGTAAATTTACTGTAACTAGTGTTAGTGGATGGCTCAGCAACAGAGAGGTGGAAAAGCCGTGTAACTGGTAAAAGGACAATAAACCTAAAGTGAACGTTACGAAGCAAACACCGGCAGGCCCGAGCTAGCTGGCTGCATCACTATAGGCTAACGTAAGTAAACAAATCGCTCCACATTTACCTTTACATCCTTTCTTGCAGGCAGAATCAACAGTGGTTCACAAGATAGTAACATGGGTCGCGTTAGTTGTTGAAGTAATGTGGAAAGCGATATAACTTTGCACCGGATAACATTAGCAACTGCTCGATGTTAGCCGGCGAGCTAACGTGACTTTCTCCGTGTTTCTCCAGCTTTACTGATGCTCACTTTGTTCTGACTCGACATCATCTGAACCCGTTTGGTCTGATGGGCTTCAGCACATAAACCTTTGTTGCTGTTTTGTCTCCTTACGTGGAGCCGGTGTTTGACTGTGAGCCAGTTGTGTTATGGTGTTAGCAGACTGCATGTTGTTAGCTGCCGTGTTGTTGCTGTAGTACGAGAGAGTTTCAAAATAAAACCAGAAGTAAGAATTCAAAGAGATGGTTCTTGTGAAATGTAAGAAAAATATAATTTTTTGTTTAGTTTTAATAAACTTTTTCGCACTTTCCTAAAGAAGTACCAACAGGCTTTTGTATAACATGACATTCGTTCACTATAACAGAGAACATGACACACAAATACTTCAAAAAAACTGAAGAATTTAAATCAGGAAGCAAAATAAATAGTGAGAGAAGGAATTACTTAAAATACAAACAGTTCTAGGAAATCGTGCAGTTTTAGTCAATTTTTGCTATAACTGCATCTCAAGGTTTAGATTAACAACAGTTCATCTGTTTTAAAAATAAAGCTCTACATTTGTGTAAATAATATTTTGCCAGATATTCTGCCTTGTTCTATTTCTTTTTGTATAGAAATACCAGCATTTTGGATCTTTTGCATTTATGTAAACAGTAAGTAGGAATAACAGGTGATTAAATAAAAACAGCCCAACATTATTTAGAAGGTTTATCAAGGCTGCATAATGAAACAAAATTTGTAGTTCCTTCATGCTACACAGACAACATATAATTACGTGTAGGCCTATATAAAATTATGGTAACATATTAAATAAAACAATATATAAGCTACAGTTATTTAAATACCTATACATAACTTGCATTTGGGCTGAATGTAAACAGCCGCCACCAGATGATAATATGAAAGTTTTATCTTCACCACCAACAAGTGGTCCATCCTGACTGTGTTTAAGAACCAAACATCATCGATGTAAAACACAGAGTCCTCTTCCTCTCATCTTACACTGACAGCTCGGAACATGGACAACCTGCAGAGTGCTTGATCCAGGATGTTGATGGGGCAGGTCTCTGTAACGATGTGTAGAAATAACAACTGTCTCTGAATTTCATTGTCTGGTCAAAATGAGTCCCATTTTGGAACAGATTTACATCCAAGCTGGGCCGGCATGGCTCCTCTCCTGGCTCTATTTCCTCTCCTATGAGTGATCACTGCAAACGCTTTTTCCCCTGGTCCAGAGGGATGTGGTCTGCAGCTCTTCAATCCAAAAACCCTGTCTTCATTTTTCATTTTCTATAGTGTTTTTCTTATTCGTACGTTTAATCGGTATAAACAGAGAAACAGATTAGCCGCACAGGAAGGCGTACAGATTCATTGGCATACCTGTGCATATGACCTAATTGGCTTTCCACACTGCTACTGCATGCTAGCCAAGTTGAGAAAAAACATTTCTTTATAGACACTTGCCACTCCATAAGCACCGTCAAGTTTTGCTGATGAGAACATCATTCGTTGTAATGGATGCTCTGTAAAAGGTGTTATGTGAGGATTGAAATGGCGTTCACCCCAGGCTGTCGGTCAGAACACAATTCTCAGAGAGTTCAATCTTCCTTCAGATCATTTATAAATGATTCACTGTATTACAGCTCTGAATATCAAACGCATGTATCTGAATTTTAGTATATTACTCACCAAATAGATGGTGACATAAACAGAGTAAATGGCAATTGTATACTGCTCAACACAAGTTGCACCAGTCTCACGTGGCTATCCATAATATACTATACATTCTTCATAAATGCCATACATTTATTTATCAGTGTAGTGGAGATATAAGTAAGAAGTATAATTAATTATCCTTGTGTAACAAAGTAATGTCATGTGACTTTGTGACATGTGATATAACATTATTACCATGTCCATCATTACTCATGGCATCAAACTTCCTTTAAGTCAAAGAAACTTAGGGATTTGGTCTTTCAAACTTTGGATAAAGTTTGTCGGATCCACCGGTACTGTAAGTCTGAACTCGCAGACATGCTCTTCTAGTACGGAGTCTCTTTTTACCAAAATGTCCCCAAAGATTGTGATCCCTTACAGACTTAACTGATCTGTCCTCTAACAAGAGGAGACTCTCCCTCCTGCAGAGAACACAGAGACACTGAGTGGGAACCAGCACCAGGCCAGAACCCAAATCCAGGATAAAGAGGTTCAGTGAATGTGGTGTTGATGGTGTGGAGGTGGATCAGTGTGTCAGAGGAGACTCTGTAGAAGGACAGAGAGCCAGCAGGACAGTCCACATACACTGCTAGTCTGTTAGACACAGAGGAGGGGATGGATGTTCCTGTGTTATTGTACCACTTATAGTAACCATCATCAGAGCAGCTCAGACTCCAGGAATGATCATTCCTTCCAAACCAGCTGTCATAACTGTCTCCTTTCCTTGTGATTCCTCTGTAACTCACTGATATATAAACTCTTCCTCTCCACTCGACCTCCCAGTAACAGCGACCAGTCAGAGCTTCTCTACACAGCAGCTGAGAATAGTGGTCAAATCTGTCTGTATGATCAGGATATGACTGATCCTCCTCCACATATGTCGCCTTCCTGTTGTTGTCAAACAGTTTGATTTTTCCATTTACTGTGTTTGTGTCGACTGTGAGTTGACAGGAATCTGATGGAGAGAACGAGACACAATACAGCTGCAGTTATCTGTTATGAGTCTGTGGTTCTCCTCCCCTATCCCATGTATGTGTGCTTTTCCTCCCTCCCTGTGTCTCCTGTTAGTCTGTCTGTCTCTCTGTTGTCTGTGCGTGGCCTCTCACCCGGGGCTTGGAGCTCCACCTGCACACCTGATCCACATTCCACTAATCAAGACTCTGCAGTATATCAACTCGGTTCTTCACCTCACTCGTCGCCAGATCGTCAGCTTACCTCTGTGGATCAAGCCCAGTCTGGAAATTCTGCCACTGCCACACCCTGCTCACTGCCTGCTCACTGCCTGCCTCTGCCTGCCTCTGCCTGCCTCTGCCTCTCTCAACTTGCGGCCTGCCTGGAAGAACACCCATTGATCTCCATTCCCTGGTCTACCCTCTGCTCTGCTCTTGCCTCTCCCTTTCAATAAATCAACTGTTCCTGGATTTTACCTGTTCTCTGAGTCTCCTTTTGGGTCCATCTGCCTAGTCCACCATAACATTATCGATCTATCCTCTGTTCATTGATTGGCACTTTGATGATGCCATCAGACATTTGAATGACGCTACATCCACACTACTACATTTAAAAAAAAAAAAACTCGAAGATCTAGTGACCTTTCGTGTACACTGGGCATGAGCATGCTGGTGTAAACATTAAGCTGACTTTTTACTCCCCAGTTGCAGAAGATTTAGCAAAAGAAGAAAGTACTACTGCAGACTAAAAATCATACCAGATGATTAACTCAGCATTAACGACTTTGAGCTTTACTGTCTGCTGTCTTTGAAATGCAAACTTACCTAAATTTACCTCCATAATAAGTGTCAGATTTCATCTGAGGTTTGCTTAAAACACATTTCTTGAAATTCTCTTTTTCTCGAAACTCTAAACACAAATCCACAACTTCTCAGCTAATTCCCCAAACATCCTATTTTTAGGTCAAAATGAAGATTTACACTCAAAACCAACCAAACTCTGCCCTCAGACAGGACACACAAGCCCTCAGAAACACACAGTACAACACAGTCTGACACACTGGAGGAATACATTCAAAACAATACTACAAAAACTTTTTCACATGATGAACACAACAAAAGAAATAACAAATGTAAGTTACATTTTTATTCCTCAGTGTACTGAACAGTTCAACACACCAAACAACTAATTATTCTGCCCCAGCGTCCTGTCGTCTGGGGCAGAGATTCTCATCCTCCCCCACCCCCACCCCCCACTCCTGCTCCCTCTACCTCTGCCTTCCTCCTGCTCCGCCTCTACCACCTCCTCATCTTCCTCCTATCCCATCTCCTCCTCCAGCTCCCACTGTTCCTCCTCCTCCTCTATGGTGTCCTACATCTCTTCCTCCAGATTTCTCTGGATCCATTGTTCCAAAACTGAATGAACTGATTCTGGACCCTTTATCGATCTATTGAAGCTTCTGATTGATGTGTTTTCAATTTTGAATGTTGTTCATGAGAGGCTGAAGCAGTGTTTGAGCCCCAGAGGAAAGGGAACGCTGAAGCTCAACCATCTTGAGTCCTATAAACACTATAGGAGACACCATCGACTAAATGAATGAGGTTGGCACAGAGTTTAAAGAAACTCTAAAATTGTTTTGCGTCACATAAGCTGTGTAACAAGTTGTTCTTATTATTGTTGCTAAATTTCCCTGCCTGCCCTAAACACACTCTTTCGAGACAGTGAGAAACAGCCAATCAGAGAGGAAAGATGAGCTAAACTAATTTAAACCTTCAAGGAGTCTTTTACTGTTTTCAAAAAACAACATCACTCAGCTTGCTCCTGTGGATGTCTGTCAGATCAGCAGCTTGATGGCGTCCAAGTCTGTCTGTAAAAAGAGAGACCTGCTCATTAGTATCACGGTGACTCCTACTAGAATCAGTCATGCATCTGAAGCTGCTGTCTCAGAACTGATTTTATCAAAGCATGCAGTCTGACTGGTCTGAAAGCAAAACCAAAATCAGTTCCAGTAACCAGTTTACATTGTTATGGTATTTTGAGTCTGTAAAGATGTAACGTCACCACCTACAGTCAAATTAAACTGTTCTGTTAATAACTGTAATTTCTGTGGATCTGTACTTCTCTACTTTAAGCTCAGCAGGTGTTTAAACATGTCTTGTGTTGTCTCTCTTGTTGCTGAAAGATTTGTTGCTGATTTGATGTCCTCAGGTCTATGAGTCAAATTCCCTTTGACTTCAGTCAAACAGCCTCATCATCACTAAATAATAATAATAATAATAATAATAAAAAATTAATTTATAATGCACTTTTCAATGAAAATCTCAAAGTGCTACAGTAGCAGGTGGTTAAAAACAGTTCCCAAAATATAATGAAATCAACAATTAGCAATAAAACACCATAAAAATAAAAATAAAATCATTTGTGTCAAAAGGCCTTTTGAAATAGGAAAGTCTTTAGGCCCTTCTTAAAAACCTCCACAGTTTGTGGGGCCCTTAGGGTCTCTGGGAGGGCATTCCAGAGCCGTGGGCCGACTGCCTGGAAGGCCCTGTCTCCCATAGCGGAGAGTTTAGTCCTTGGTTGGTGCAGGCAGTGGGTAGAGGTGGAGGAGTGGAGGTTTCGTGAGGCGGAGTGTGGGGTGAGGAGTTCACTGAAGTAGGCAGGGGCAGTTCCATGTATGCACAAGTCTGACTCCGAGGTTTGTAACAGAGGTAGACAGCGCAATGTGATGACCAAAAATGGGTATACCGCTGAGGGAGAAGGACTGGGTTTGGTGTGGGGTACCGATCAGGATGGCTTCGGTTTTGCTGCTATTTAATTGAAGAAAGTTGTCAGCCATCCATGCCCTTATCTCCTCCAGGCAAACCTGAAGTGCAGACGACAGAGCTGAGAGGAGTGTGGAGTCCATTTTTATGTATAAGTGTGTATCGTCTGCGTAACAGTGGAATAAAACTTTTTGTTCATGGATGATGCGAAGGAGGGGTAGTAAGTAAATGGTAAAAAGGGTTGGACCGAGGACGGACCCTTGTGGCAATCCACAGCTCATTGTGTGGGGTAATGATTGGGACTGTCCTAGAGCCACATGCCACATACTCCGTCCTGCCTGTGAGGTAAGACTGGAACCAGCTTAGTGTGGTCCCAGAGACTCCTACCACAGACTGGAGACGGTGGAGCAAGATGTTGTGATCCACGCTGTCAAAGGTGGCCGACAGGTCCAGTAGGAGGAGGAGAAATGCTAAGCCCTGGTCTGCAGTATTAAGTAGGTGATTCATGAGGGCTGTCTCCGTGCTGTGTGCTGCTCGAAAAACCAGACTGAAATTTTTCATATATGTTGTGGATGTGAAGGTGATTGTGGAGTTAGGCTGCAACAACTTTTTCCAGGACTTTAGACAAAAACGGTTTGAAATGGGTCTGTAATGAGCCAGGATTTCAGGGTCAAGCGACGGCTTTTTCAGATGGGGTGGATAACTGCTTTTGAGAGCTGGAGGAACCTGACCGGATTTGAGTGACTGGTTGAGGATTGCTGTGATCAGCGGACTGATGGCTGTGATGTTGGATTTTAATAATGGTGTGGGGAGAGGGTCCAGTGAGTATGTGGAGGTTCTCCACTCTCCTCTCCACTTCTGTGTGAGAAATGCCCGAGAAGACAGAAAATGTGTTGAATGTGTTTGTGAGACTGATTTTGGAGGAAGGTAAAACTGTGGCAGAGGTTGGTCCGGATTGAAGCTACCTTGTTGGTGAAAAAGTCCATGAACCTATTGCACTGGTTCTATACTGGTGTCAGCATGTGCATATGTGGGAGGTATGAGAAGAGAATTTATTGATGCGAACAACTGTTTTGAATTTCCAGTGTAGTTTGAGCTTTTTTGAGAAAGATATTGAGACCTGGCTGTGGTGAGCGCTTTGGTGTATTATTTTTGGTGTTCACGGTAGGCCTGTTTGTGTACGTGTAAGCCACTGGAGGTGAATTTCCGCTCCAGGGCACAGCCAGCCATTTTCATCCTCCGGAGCTCTGTTGTGTACCAAGAGGCTGACCTCGAAAAATTAACTGTTTTCGTTCACCGATCACTGTACATATATTTTATGCTCGCTACTTAACAAAGAGTCGTCTCTAAGGTTGGTTGTTGTATTAATGTAGCTCAAATCCATTAACTGCACATTATGCCACTGGTGCTGGAAAGCAGCCTGCAACACTCTTTTACAAGCCGTCAGAGATTCTTTCACTTTTCATTTACAGCTTATTAAACTTGATGTCAGACTGTGAATTCATTAAATAAAATGTCGCCTGTGAAACTGATCTTAGCTTTTACTCAGCAGCTGTTATTTATTCAGGAAACATACTGAAGAAGCACAGAGAGACAGTAAGAATGAGTGGATAAAACAAAGGTTTCTCTAATATGTAGACTTACAGTGCTTCATTCAACAGGCTGCTCCTGAGTTAGTGCCACAATAATTCTTCATGTTATGTTCGTAGATGCTTTAGGAATAATCTTACTGTACTGGGTGCCTGAGCTGTTGGAAAGTCAAATCCTAAGTAGCAGCCTTGTGTTTTGGTTGGCTACATGTCCATATCAACAGATACAGGCAACATTTAAAGGCTAAGCAGAAAACGTTATATTTTAAAGTGATGTTATCAATACCATTATGTAGATAAAAAAAGAGTTGAATATTTGTATTAAACAAAATAAGTAAACTAGAGATGATCAACATGCAGAGCAAAGTGCATTCCTAACCTGATGCACAGCGATAAACCACTTATTGTCCCAAAAGGAGACTTAAGCAGCATAAACTTATAAAGATCTCTGGCCTGCACACTGAACACCATTCAAACACAATGAAACATGTGCTTTTATACTTTAACTTGTGTAGGTTTGTCAAATGGTATTTTTTAAATTAGTAATATTTACTTCAGTACTATGCATTTATTAATAATCAATATGCTTTTCTGAAATTATGCTGTTTACTTTTACTTTTCTTTGTGGCATTTCTATATTCAGTAAAGGATCTGGGGTTTTATTCCAATGTCCATTCTTAAAGAGATTTTGGAGAGATTTTAGCCTTTGGTGACTTTTATTTTGAAAATCAGCAAAGCCGTTGCACTCAGGTGTAGGCTAACATGCTAACTTTTTCTGTTACCTACCGGCAGCATAACTTCCCATTTAAATCCCCCGACACGCCGACAGGATCAGTCAGGATCTAACGTTAATTCATGTTGTGTGTTCTTCTCCACATCCAAAAGGTCTCACACAGTCCAGGTTCATCCAGTGAGAGTGTTTGGAGTAAAGCAGCCGTCCTCCTGATCAATGCTGAGCTCCATCAGAGCATCTAAATTATTTCAGAAGCTAAAAGTTAGAGTTAGAGTTTCCTCTGTCTGTGCTGTCAAGTTTATAATATACAGTTTTTTAAATTCAATTTAAAATTAAAATATTAGTTCTGTCCTTCAAAGGCCACAAAACCAAAAGATCCAAACATGTTAGTAATAATAATAAAACATGTTAGTATGTTATTGTCAACATGGTTAAAAAGATGTTTCAGGAAATCCTTTTGTTTTTAGCACAAATTTTATTTATACAAATCTGTTCTTATTCTTTCAAAAGAATTTAACAGCTCTCAAAAACATTTCACAGCAAAAGTCTTCTTATAAAATTAAAGCATATATTTACCTTCAGCATGAAAAAACAATATTGCAAAACTTTAAGGCGTCACACAAACTACAGATTTATTTGACTTTAGAAAATGTTAAACTTATATCACATTTTTAAATGCAGTGAAATGTAATAATTATATTGCAGTAATTATTTTGGTGCCATTAAAAAAAACAGAAAACTTAACTCAGGTCCGCTCACTAGATGGAGCTGGAACAGTCAGATGTGTTTAAAAGTGAGTCGACCTTGAGTAAAGATTTGTTAATGTCAAACTTCTGTTTGCAAGTTTCATCACATTCACAACAAGTATGAGTTCTTAAATATCCAAGAACAGCTCACATGGGGTTTCAACAGCCTGCTGATGGCTGAGACTCATGGGAGATGTAGTCATTAAAGAACTTTTGGTTTTCGTGTTGTAAAAGATGTTTTATAGAAATAAAAGCGTCTGCAAAAACTAAGCTTATTGAATCTAAAAAATGTTTAAAAATAATTCATTTAATTATGGCATCTGTAGATTAATATTTTATCATAATACAATTTATCAAAAGTGTTTCCACATCTGAATATTTCTGTTCACTCTCTTCATCTATTTTATAAAGTGCAGCTTGTTGCTGTTGCTTTCTAGTGCAAATCCTATGAAATCAAACACCTTAAATCCTAGTTTTAGTGAATTAAGTTTGGTGTGTTGAGCTGCACGGAGCCACAAAACCAAACCAAAGTAAGAAAAGGAGAAATACTTTCAATTTAAACTATGTTTTTTGTAACATCGGATATATAAAACGGTACAGAGGGGAACATTTTTTTTAATTTTGGTGACTTTAACGTGACCACCAAAGAGAGAAGATCACAAGAAGTTAATATAGTTTTAGATTCTTTTTGATAGCGGTCATCTCTACAGTAAAATTATGAAAACAACTGAATTGTATTTTTGACTCCTTCCTGTTTGATTAGAAGCTCATCAGCTCCCTCTAGTGGCCAAACTCCAACACTGCAGCTGGACTCTTGTGACAAAACCACACAGCTGATGTTATTTCAAACACCTGTGTGCACATTTACATCTTCTAACTCTGATCAACAAAAACCTGAGATTCACTGTTAAAAGACTGAATTGGATTGAGAATCAAACAACAAGCCAGGAAACACTGATCAGCTGATTGATGAGGAAGAATCACGGCGCTGTTGATCATTTTGTTCAAAACTGTGATCGAGAAAATTGGTGTTAATGATTGGAAAGAAAAACAAGAGATTGTACATTTCATTATAGAAACATTTTACTCCATAAGAAACTTATTAATGATTTTATTATTAAATTGTTGCCAAATTACTTGAAGAATTTTAATTTAAACTTTCTTTGTTGGTTTTGAGAAGCTCACTAAACTGATTGTTTTAAGGCACCTTTGAAAACTGATTTTGAATTTATTTGTCTGTAATTTAATTTCAGCAAATCTAAATATTAGAAGAAATTAAATCTGCAAATTATTGCTTCATTTCATTATTTGTTTTTTGTTGTTCCCTGTGTTCGTGGCAGATGCTGAGACTAAACTTTATAAACAGCAGCTCCTGAGTGTCTCATGTTGTCCTGTAGAAACAGAGCAGGATTCAAACCTGCAGCAGGTCTCACAGGTCGACCCTGCAGCTCCATCGTCCTCCTGAACAGACAAACACAAACACTTACTTTAATAAGATTTACTTTAAAAGCAGACATTTTGACATATGATACATAATTCTGACAAAAATATGCTAATTTTTTACTTACTATCAATTTTTTTTACTTAACATTTCATAACTGAAACTAACTGTTTAAGCATCCTGATCAGCTGACAAATATAAACTTGTTTCCTCTTGAAGGTTTCACACATTTCAGCACTTCTGCATTTTTCCCTACTTAGATGCCTGACAGTCGGTTAAACTCGCTGCAAATGGACTGAAGAGTAGTTGTAGTCCAATTATTTACAGAACTACAAATAGAACTACAGCAGCTCTGACCGTTAGTGGTGCTTCCTGTGCGGCGCTGCCTGGAAGTATTCCTCCGGAGTGACCGTCTTCACCCCGCCAAAGTAATCCAACACCCACACCTGAAACACAGAGGAACATGGAGGTCAACTTCCTGCCCTCTGATTGGCTGATGACAGTGAGGTTTGGACCAATTGGGAGGTTTACTGAAAGCAGACAGTGGTAACAGCAGCAGCTGTACTTCTGCTGGTTTGTTTGTTTATTTAAAGGATCCACATGAGCAGATGGAAACTACGTGTTAACTAACTAATATTAATTCAAAACAATTCACACGACTGCATATACAAATAAGATTTGAAACTGAAGGATAATTCATGTTTTATTACAGAGAAATATTTAATTTTTCAGCAAGTTAGATGGCTGAGCATCATGATTTGACTATCAACAGCGAATCTAGCGTGTTGGTTGTAAATGTTCTTGCACTCAATGATTTAGATTTATTTTATTTATCCTCCTGTTGCACGGGGTCAACAGATACGGACAGCTCCAGGTTAGAAACCATTTAATGTTGTGATCCAAAGCAGCAGAATCAGGACTTGAGGAACAAGAGAAAGCAGCAGAGCAAAGGCAGAACTTTCAGTAAGAATCCTTGTTAGAGGACTTGTACTTCTAGCAGCAGCAGCAGAAACAAGAGAACCATCGTTAGTAGCAGCAGTACTTCACACCTGCAGCAGACGCACTCGTACCTGTGTGATGTTGAACTTTGCGAAGAACCAGTTGTGGTCAGACGGCCAGTCGATCATCTCCGGGTGTCGGCTGAACAGAGCCTTCTTAGCGAACGCCGCCTCCGTCCCGTTCACCTGGGCAACAGGAGGGAGGGTCATGTGACTGCTCAGAGTTTCCCACCTGGATGCACAGGTGTGTGTGTGTGTGTGTTTACCTCCACCACAGATCCAGACAGGATGATGTGAGCGCAGAGAGGACTCTGGGGGTCGAAGCCCTGCTGTCTGCAGTAGTCGGTCTGAGCCAGAGACATGGACAGAGACGCCTGAGGGTTCACCTGCACGCAGACGAGTCACCTTTAACCTTTATTCAACCTGACGTTAAAACAGCCTCTTTACCGACAGCGTGCTGGCCGAGACCTTCAGACACACATGAAGAACAAACTACAGAAAGACTTTTAAATACGTCCAACTGACTTTCAGCTCTTTTATGTTTCACTTTATTTTTATTTTAGTTTCACCTCCTGAGCCTTTCTTAAAATGTAAAACCTTTAGCTCTTCAATCGAGACGCACTTTTAGTTTGTATGTTTTTGTGCCGCATGAATTGTTCTCTACAAATAAAGCTGCCTGCAGGAGTTTAAATTAGCTTTTACATGTTGACTGATTTAACTTCACACTTAAACCACTTTAAGTGACCTCTGTCTTCAGGAAAGTTAAGTGGCCTACATATCAGCTGTTACTTAACCTCCTCTCCTTTTGGTGCCCCAACTTTAGGTTCAGCTTCAAATATTAAAAACCTGAAATGTGTCGGGTTCAAATTTTTATTTTAAATAAATAAAATTTATATTTATATTATATTTATATTATATTTATAATTTATATATTAAATTTTATATAAATATTTATTTTATTTTTATTTTTATTTTTTTAATTTCTTCTAGATTTCCATCTGAAATTCTGACCTTTTCCAGTTTGATGGACTGTTTTGATGCTTGTATGTTTTCCTCAGATGAAAGTCACTTTGGATGTAAAATAAAACGTAAGACGAGTAAAATCCCTCTGAACCTCGAACCCTCTTCTTTAACATGCAGCTTACAGACACTTTTAACCAACTGAAGACATTTAAAGAAACTTTCAAGTCATTACTCAAACAGTTTGACGTTGACAGACCAATGAAACGTCTCTGCTGTTTTTCCTGTCACATGACTTCAGCTCTGACACGTGACCTTAACTCCAAACTGCTGAGTCACTGTGTGAAAGAACCGCTGTGTCATGGTAGAGACTCTGCCGTTGCATAAACGCTAAGCTGCATGTTTTCATAACTTTCAACAACATGACTTTGTGTCATTTTGCAGAAGTTCAGTGAACTAATGAGTCAAACAGGAATAAAACTGACTTAATAATAAAGATTTCTTCACTTGTTATTGGCTCCAAATGCACAAAAATTTTTTTTAAACAAACCAATTTTAAGCTAAACAGCAATATAAAAGCACAATTACATCTTAGATCCCACAGGATATTAAAAATAATGTAACAAAAGTTTACCATAAATTCTCTGAGGATCACAGACACAAATCAAAACCTGCAATAAAGGAATATTAAAGTATTTCTGGACAGTTTGAGGTATTTGTTTAACACTGTACAAACTACAAAATCTAAAAAACAATAAATTTGTAAGTTATTATTGAAATAACTTCAATTAAACACTTCAACACTGCACATACAAATATTAAAGAACTACCATTAAACATAAAGTATTACAGTTTATTTATAATAGTTGTGAACACTGCTGACAGTTTGCCACATCTACAACGGTTTATAGCCAAATTATTAAAAATAATATTAGAAATATCTGTGTCTTTTGGTAAAGTTTGTCAGTTAAAATACTATAAATATAGTATTGTGTGTTACTTTTTAAAGCATATGACAATTTATTATTAATTAAAGACTATAAACACTAAAAATAGGAGTTTAGCAGAAATTCTACAGCTAACTTATTATTTATAGATAGTTTTGAACAATACCTACGGGAATATTATAAGAGAAAAGGACTTACATAGTCTTGAACACTACAGTCTCACTACAAGCTCCTGAAGGAACTTTACACATGTATCAATGGATTTTTACTAAATTCAGTTATTTTTAAACGTAGTTTTGTACACCGCTGAGTAATCAGGACTCTACTGGAATCTACATAAATAAAGCTAAACTTTACAAATGTATTCATGGTAGTTTTGACATATGATACTTTAACTATTTGGAACACAACAGACACTTTCATATTTTACATATCACATTAAAACCATGAGATTATACTGAATCGCACCAACGGCAGCTTCACTAAATTCCATGATTTCTCAACGCAGTTTTGAACGCTACAGACTCGTAATAGAAAGAGTAGTTCAGAGTAAGTTTTCAGGGAGTCCGCGATACTTTCTTTACCTGCAAACACGACAGACAGTAAGCCGGACTACAGAAGGTTACCTCCAGGTCCTGCACGGAGATCTCCATGCGGGTCAGGTACATGTAGGGCACCCCGGAGCTGGAGCCCTCTGGCCCGTCGCTGACCGAGAAGGCGTTGGAGAACGGCTGCCCCGCCACCGGCTTGTGGGTGGAGATGGTGGCCATGGAGGCCCAGTCACACTGGTGCGCGACGAAGCGGGCGACCTGGGCCACCTGGTCGTGAGGCGGAATCCGGAGCCGGCAGGAGGAGGACGGGGAGAGGGAGGCCCAGAGGACGCCGAGGAAGAGCACACACGCAGCCCGCCGAAGAGCGCTCATTGTCGGGTTCAGAGTCTGGAGGACAGTCGGTGCTGAGAGAGAGGCGGACGGTTTATAAACAACACACGGAGATCCGGTCTGGAGTTTCAAAATAAAACCCGCAGTGCCTGCTATTTCAGGAAGTCACCACTCAACGTCCAACTAAATATCAAAATAAAACCGGTTGCGACTATTTTTATATACAGTCTGTGGACTATTCCCAGAGATGGAATGATGGAAATGTTTTAGTTTTAAATCTATTTGTTCCCCACTTTACTGAATAAATCCAAACAGGCAGCAGTACAACATAAGTTAATTATAACAGGGCACATAACTGTCACACATATTGACATAAAAGACTTTTGGTAAGTAAAGTAATTAATGATGTGACTGATAAAATTAAAAGAAGGGATCACTTAAAACAACATTATGTAGTTTAGATCCTAAAGTAACAGCTACAAAATCATTTTGTTACACTGGCTTGTAAATAGGGAGAATACCATCTCTGTCATTGCAATTTGGAGCACGTGGTATTTTAAAATGATTTAACCTTTTCTTTTTCTTTTAACCGGACAAGTTCGTTAAGAACAAAATATGATATACACCAGAGCCTGGCAAGAGGAGGACATCCTCTAGAAGGGAAAAACACACAGGAAGTATGAAAAATAAAATAAACAGGGACAAAATTATTAGACATACAGTCAGAACTTATCTGGATTTCTACATAAAATGTGATCTGATCTTCATCTAAAAGCCCTGAAATATTTTACTTTATGTGTAATGAATCTAGAATACAAGAAGTTTAACTTTTTTTTAAACTTAATTAACTTTACCACTTTATTCTAATGAGATAAATTATTTGGAAAAGAGTAGCTGGATATTCTCAGTATGGATGTCATGAATTAAAATTAAGGTACGCTGAGGGGGAATAAAAACACTATAGAAGCCAGCTGCTGTAAACCCCCAAAGAAAAGGAGGAAGATCGATCAGCCGGACCTTTTGTTCCCCTCAGACTCATCTCCTGTTTGTCGAGAATGCTAAAGGAAGTTAGCGTGGCTTGTTAGCAGGAAGTAGCCGGAGCCGGAGCTCGGCCTCACAGTCGGAGCAGCTTCCATGGGGACCGAGCTGTATTTGTCATGGAGCCAAAATGTCCAGATAGAGAAGTGGTGTTTATACATTTAAAAAACCTCCCTGCGTCCTACGAAGCTAATTACTTTAGCTTAGCTTGCTAGCAGGAAATAGACGGAGCCGAACAAGTTATCACCGCAGCGCGCGTCGGGGCGAGCTGCGTGTCTGTAACGGAGTGTGTCCGGAGGAAAAGCTGCTGCAAACATGGCTAAAGTCCAAACGCTGAGAGCTTTCGTCAACCAGCGGCTAAGTGCGGCTGCTGAAGAGATATTTGAGCGTTTTGAGAGGATTATAGCAGAGTACGAGGAGGAACTTTGTGGACAACGCAAACTGGACACCAGGCCTGAAGTCCGGTCACACAGAGCAGGTTTGTCCACTTTACTGCTTATTCTCTCTTTAAACTGTCTTCACTGCAGGAAAAGGATCCAGGAATTAGACTTATTTTAATTTTATACTCTAAGTACAAGTCGATGAGGACACTTGCATTCTTTTACTGAAGGAAAGTTTGAACGCAGGACTTTTACGTGCCGACAGTCATGTTACACTGCAAAAACTGAGCTCTCAAAAACAACTGGAAAAAGCAATAAAATGGGGGAAATGTTACTTAAAATAAGCAAAATTATCTGCCAACAGAACAAGAACATTTCACTTGCTACTTAAGGACAAAAGGCCTTGAAACAAGAGAAATTCTCTAAAATTAAAGAAGAAACAACCTGCGCATTTTTCATTCAAATAAAATAATTAATCTTAAAGATTTTAGTTTTTGCAGTGCACCCTTTTACTGTACATTCAGAACAAACAAATTTAATCTTTGCATAGCTTTTTTGGCGTGAGTTTTGTTGCCTTTGTTGAGTGTTTACACCATAGACTGTATGAGCAATGAGTAACATTAAATAAAAAGTATAATGTGGCCTATACTATTTTACAACTAGTTGAATATTAAATCCAGTTAGTTAGAAGCAGAACATCTTCAGGTAGTCCTTCATACTGGTGTCTTTCTCTGTATGTAGGGCTGAGCAATAAAACAATTATTATTACATCATTTTCCTCTATAACAATATAACAAATGTTCAATATATCGTCAATAGATTTTTATTTGAATCAAAAATGAATTAGAACTTTAATTTTTCTATTAAGATGTTTATTTTTTTGAGGAAAAGGAGCTGAAAAAATATTTTATCATAGTTGTTTTGAAAGTTCTACCTCAGATTTATAAAGTGATCCACTGTTTGGTTTTAAGTGTTTGTATAAAGAATATTTAACCTCACAATTAACCATCTGGTTTCTTCAATTTTCATTCATGAGCAAACTTTAAACTTGAATGAAATAATGATTTGAAATTTATCCTGATAATTATCGATATCGAATGTTATGAAATGTTTTATCGCGATAACATTTTTGGCCGTATCACCCAGCCCTAGGTGTATGACGACAGCGAGGTAGATACATTTTAAATAAATGTGAGTTTTTTAATTTTATAAAACTGCAAATGAATAAAGTCTCCAGAGCTGATTAATACAGGAGGAGAGAGACAGGTGTAGGTGTGTGTTCTGAAGGGAAAAGCAATAAGGTGGAGAAGAAGACTGAAAATGAGAAATAACCTAATAGAAATATGTTAATGTATTCTTTCAGATATTTTCAAATAATGTAGGTTGTACCCAATGCTTATGCAGGCGCTAATCAACAATGTTCGTGTATGCTGTCAGCAATAACTCTTAGAGAAGAACAAACTCACAATAGGCCAAGAAAATTGCAATCTGTACATCTGAATACAAACATGTATTTTTACATTTGTGTTGTGTAAAATCAGATCCATAAACATAGGGAGCGATTTGTACATGTGAAACTGGTTTGCACATTTGTGATTTGATTCCTGTGAATTTGTGGATCACTTGATATGTTTTATTTGTGGAATGTGTACCAAGGAAATATGTGTAATAAGAAAGCCCACAAATATGTCACAATCCACAAACATACAGTTTCTTACAAAAGTGAGTACATCACTCACATCTTTGTAAAATTTGCTTCTATCTTTTCATGTGACAACACTGAAGAAATGACACTTAGATACAATTTAAAGTACTGAGTGTACAGCTTGTATAACAGTGTAAATTAGCTGTTCCTTCAAAATAACACATCACACAGCCATTAATGTCTAAACTGCTTGCAAAGTGAGTACACCCCTAAGGGAAAATGTAAATAAGGACTGCTATAAATTGACGGTAAGCAATCCACAAATGTGCAAAACTGTCGTGTGTAGAAATTAATTGACAAATACTAATTTTGCCAATCATGCTTATAAGACTACACAACACAAATGTAAAAATACATGTTTGTGCATAGTGAAATATTTGTGGATCATGGTACAATGTTTGTGGATTGTCTTCTGTGGGTTTCATATGTGGAAGTCCGATTAAAAACTTCCATAGATAACAACTTGCTGTTGCCTAGGCAGCCAAGGACAACAGATATTGTGGTCTTGAGTCTTAGATACAGGCTGTTTCCCTTTTAAATTTAATACATGTGCCTTAATTCGAATGTGATTTAGGTAAGCGTTACTGTTTTCTAAAACATGTTTGTATTTGATTATTCTCCACAGAAGTTCAGCCGCTGGCGGTGAGTAGAGAAGAGGTTCCTCCCAAGCAGCAGGAGTCGAGTCCCAGTCTGCCAGTCCCTCCAAGAGATGAAAAACGTTTCATATGCTCAGTTTGTGACAAAACCTTTCAATCGAAAGGAGACGCTGTGAAGCACATGACAGTCCACACAGGAGGGAAACAGTACAGCTGCAGTGTTTGTGACAGTGTATTCACTGGGCCTCTTCATCTTCAAAACCATCTGTGTGAGGGCCGACGGTCCTTGCAGCTTCATCAAAGCCCAACTGAACAGATGGACACAGAAGCTGATGGAGAGGACTCTGGAGGACCAGAACCCATCAGGAACACCTATCCAGATGGACATTTACAACCAGATAGTCATGACAAGACTTCACACTTCTCTAAACCTGAGACTGTTTTGGAGGAGACCAGGGAACCTCAGTCAGGTTCAAGCCAACTTCAAAATAACATTGAATGTAACACTGGTAATAAGCCATTTAGCTGCGCTGAGTGTGGTAAAGTGTTCCTCAAAAACTCAAATCTGAAGAGACACATGAATACTCATACAGGAAATAAAACATTTAGTTGTTCAGTTTGCAGTAAAAACTTTATTCACAGCGAAAGTCTGACACAACACATGTCTCTCCACATGGAAGAGAATGGATACATTTGCAGTGCTTGTGGCAAAACATTGACTTCGTGGCCGCTGTTAGTAAAACATCGATGTGTTAAGCGGTTCCCAGATCTTCAAAGACTAACTGTACAGAAGAATACAGGAGCAGAGGGAGAGAACTGTGGAGGACCACAACCAGCCTGGAACTCTCATCCAGATGGACATTTACAACCAAATATTCATGACAAGACTTCACACACTGAACCTGAAACTGATAACACTCTGCAAAACCATAAAGTGCCTGGATGTGATCGGGAATGTAATACTGGAAAAACAGCAAGTAGCTCCTCTGAATGTGCTACAAGCTCGGGTACCAAGGAAACCCAAACAGGAGGGAAACCATTTAGTTGGTCAGTCTGCAGTACAGAACTTCGTCAAAAGGAAAGTCTGACACTCCCCATGGGAGAGAAACGATTCTGGTGCAAGGTTTGTGGCGAAAGCTTTACTTTGTCCAAGCTCAAGTACCATCATTGTGTTGGTCGTCAGTCCTCACAGCTTCACCAAAGCAAAACTGAAGAGAACAGAGATATAGAGCTTCTGAAAACAAAAGCTGATGGAGAGGACTGTGGGAGGCTAGGACCAGTCAGGAACTCTGATCCAGATGGACATCTACAACCAGATACTCATGACAAGACTTCACACACTGAACCTGAAACTGATAATACTGGTGATTGGGAGGAGGCCAGTGAACCTTGGTCAGGTTCAGACCTTCTGCAAAACAGTGAAGTGCCTGGAAGTTTTCAGGAATGTAGTACTGGAGAAACATCAAGGAGGTCCTCTGAATGTGCTACAAGCTCTGGCCACAAGGGACGTTTGCAGGAACACAATTATATCCTAGCAGGAGATGGACCATTTAGTTGCTCAGTTTGCAGTAAAAACTTTAGTGGAAGGGAGAGTTTGATGCAACACATGTCACTCCACGATGGAGAAAAACGATACTGGTGCAAGCTTTGTGGCGGAAACTTTACTTGGTCCATGCTCAAGTACCATGAGTGTGCTGGTCAACAGTCCTCACACCTTCACCAAAGCCAAACTGAACAGAACAGAGATGCAGAGCTTGTGAAAACGGAAGCTGATGGAGAGGACTGTGGAGGACCAGGACCAGTCAGGTACTCAGATACAGAGGGACATTTACAACCAGCGAGTGATGACAAGACTTCACACTCCTCTGAACTTGGAACTGATTTGAACGAGACCTGTGAACCTCAGTCAGGTTTAAACACTGTGCAAAACAATGAAATACCTGGAAGTGGTCAGGAATGTAATACTGATAAAACATCAAGTAGATCCTCCGAATGTGCTTCAAGCTCTGGCCACAAGAGACATCTGCAGGAACACAATTACGCCCTAGCAGTAGATGGACCATTTAGTTGCTCAGTTTGCAATAAAAACTTTATTGGAAGGGAAAGTCTAACTCAACACATGTCACTCCACGCGGAAGAAAAACAATGCTGGTGCAGTGTTTGTGGCGAAAGCTTTACTTTGTCCACGCTCATGTACCATCAGTGTGCTGGTCAACAGTCCTCAAACCTTCACCAAATCCAAACTGAACAGAACAGAGATGGAGAGCTTGTTAAAACGGAAGCTGATGGAGAGGACTGTGGAGGACCAGAACCAGTCAAGAACTCAGATACAGAGGTACATTTACAATCAGCGGTTGATGATGAGACTTCACACTCCTTTGAACTTGGAACTGATTTGAACGAGACCTGTGAACCTC
>JAPMOB010213081.1:0-30513 GCA_029875015.1 Lepomis gibbosus | reverse complement strand
TATCTATCTATCTATCTATCTATCTATCTATCTATCTATCTATCTATCTATCTATCTATCTATCTATCTATCTATCTGATGACACTGCATATTGGTCACAGTCAAACTGAAGGTGTGGCATAGCTGTATAAATGTCTAGAAGTGCTGCGGTGTGTGGGTCTGGGTTTAATGTTTCTCTGCAGACAGAAATCAGTCTGCCGCGGTGGAGTAAAGCCCAGCTTTGGCTTGGTCTACCATGCTGACTCAGCACACACTCACAGAACAAACAACCTCTGCTGCTGCAAAACAAAGGGATGGACCGACTGGACTGACTGGATAAATGCATCCAGTAGCATTCGGCGAGCTCTTAATGTAAAGGGGGGAAAAAAAGATGTTTTATCAGTGTAAATGACGTGGTAGGTGTACAGTGGGGCAGGATCACTTCCCTGCTCACAGAAAGAATCAAAACTTATAGAATTGCTACACATTTTTTCCCGTCTGCCTTAAAACAAATTTCAGATGACCATATGAACATGGGCACAGGTTTAGCCTGCTGTAATCATTCCTGCAGTTCAAACTGTTTTTATTTTAAGGGCACTATGACACAGGTTTCCCCAGGGACAGCCAGGGACTCTCCAAAACAATAGGTCAGACTCTGTCTCTCCTCTCTGTCTGTTTGTTTGATCGACTGACTGATGCAGCTGTCTTGATAAGGATGCACTCTGTGCAATCCATTTTTTTTAGGTAACCCAAGGTCGAGATAATCTTTATTTTGTTTCATTACAGACAGACTGACTGGCTCTGAGCTGTAAATGTTGCATGTGGTTTCAAGGACACACGACATGACTTAGTGGACCCAATATCCAATCGAGTGGGCTGAACAATAACCTTATTTGGACACTTAGTGAATCTCTGAAGGTGTAGGACGGATAAATACCCCCAGACAGGAAGCACCCTTCAGATTGGTTTTGGTACTACTTTCTGTACTTTGTATGTTGCTGCCTTTCTCCCAGGGCTCAATAAACTGCTGTTTAAGTTTTGAAATGACCTGCTCCAAGGATTTCACAACACTTCTTGAAATACTTCTAATGTTAAGAGATGGAAGACAAAATCCACACTTTGTTTTGCGCAAAAATGTTGAATTGAAAGCTTATCTGAAGCTAATGCAAGGCTTCAGCAGTCTGAGTTACATAAATCAATTATATACCTTTCAAAGTTACAGTCAATTCCATCTCCCCGTGTTTCCCTGGACTGTTTCCATGTTGAGCTGCAGTGGAAGAAAAGCAACAAAAAGGGTGAATTTTGTACTTCTGGGGCTCTAACTTTGGAAGATTTGCACTTTTTAACTAACTCACACGGCTGAAACCTCGTATTAACTTTTTCTTACATTTATTGCACAGACCGAGAATGTGTATTTTGACCCCCCATCACTTAGAAACTGCTTCAGGAAAGGATCTCTTAATGGAGAGTATACACAGGAGGAATGATTACAGCGAGCAAAAACTGGTTCAGTGTTCTTATGTGCATCTGACTGTTGGTCAAAAATGGTAAACCAATCCATTAAGAGTGAAATCCAACCAAGCAATGTCCTAACCATCACTGAGTATAAGTGCTATGTCAGGGGAAAACTACACACAGTAACAACACATCATTTTTGCTAACTGGTTAGAAAAAAACTAAATACACAGACTGGCAGTTTTATAACTTATTACTGTAGTCTCATGTTCTTGCTGCAACTAACCATCATTTTTACTATCAATTAATCTGCCTATTATTCTCTCAATTAATTAATGAATTGATTGCTCTATAAAATTGCAGAAAATACCTTTAAATGTCTAAATCCCAGGTGAATATAGCAGCTTGTTTTGTCCAAGCAACAATCCTTTAAAATACTGATGTACTATTACATGTACAGAGGTCAAAGACAAACAGTGAATCCTTATAATTAAAAAAGATGAAACTCTGGATTGTTTGGTATTTATGCTTGAAAGATGACTTAAAAGATTAATCGATTATCAAAGTGGTTGCATATAAATTTTCTGTTGATCATTTCAGTTATATTTTATTCTGTCATTTTATTTTTTTCAATGTTGGTGGTACAAAATGTGAAATGGTGGTAATTTGGTTAAAATAAGTACATTATTTTAATGTTATTTAACTTACAGCATGTGAACTTTGACTTTCACATGGGAACCTCGGTTTGTCCTTGGCTTACTTGACACACCCATCCACCCCACCACCTCCTTACACATACTTTTCATACTACATAATAATATTAATACATTTTATTTATAAAGCCCTTTAAAATGTACTCAAATACACTGGAAACACATGGAAATAAAAGACAACAAGAAGATCAGCATAAAAAACAAAATAGCAATTAGAGATAATTATACAGCATCACCTGACCTCTTCCGCACTTAATGTTTGCAGCCTAACAAAAAAATATGGGTCGTAATAATCTGCTGCATAATCGACCTACACGGCCATTTTGGTGAGGACGAGCTGAAACCGAGGGAACAACCAATCCTCTGTCTCTGCCAATAAATCAGCACTCTCTTCCCACGGGCTGATGTGCTAAGACATCCAAAAGATTACACTTCCAGCTGACCTTATTTTATACAATCCATTAGTGAAAAACGAAGGCTGGGGTAACAGCAGATTAATTGCACATGATTCCTACGACAGGTCTGGACCACCCGTAAACTGTGTTCATGTAAGTGAAACGTTCTCCTAAATCACACTTAAGAACCAATCTGTTCGTACGAGTGGTTCGTGCAGGAGGCTCGCAGTAGCTTGCTAATTTCCAAAGTGGTTTGCACACATATAATAGATGGTTTTAAAGGAAGCAGATACAGGGAAATCATGAAACCTAATCAGGGAATCAGGAGTAAAAAAGTGGACATGGAGTAAAAAAAAAATGACTGAAATCTTGTGACTCTCTGAGTAGTGTCTCAACTTTGGACTTCTTTCCTGGCGAAGACATGTGGGAATGTGTACACGACCCTGAGGAACAAATTCCTTTTTGTCTGATTATCTGTAAGTGATTTACAAGGTCCTCCAGACACCGTGGAGATTCAAGTACAGGTCAGAGATATGACCCGAACACCCGCCGACATGTAGAATGGATTTGAACCGGCATCTTCCGACTGATAGGCTCCCATTCATTTTTCACGGGGAAACAAATTAGCTGCTGGTATGTTGTTTTTCTTAACTGACTGGTGTAATTGAAGACAGAGACAGAGTAAGGCGTTCTTAAAAAGGTTGTGACCCTAAACCATGTGTACTCGCTAATTCGAAGGGTTAATAGGGGGAAGTTAGTGACCAGGTCATTTCCACGTTTATCTCTAAATGGATCTGACTGTATTTTCTTTCTTTTAAATTTGTTTTGGTATTTCACTGAATTTTTACAGTACAGTAGAGTGGAGTACAGTAGTAAATTGAGAACATGAAGATGAAAAATAAGGAATTATGATGTTAATTCTATTTTCAATATTACCCTGAAAATTCCACAAAGTTCACCTTCACCAATGCTGAACTTAACCAAATGTATTAGTACCAGCAGTGGAAAGTACATTTACCCAAGTACTTAAGTCACAAGTAATTTTGAGGTACTTTTACTCTACATCAGTGTTTCCATTTAATGCAACTTCATATTCTACTACACTTCAAACGGAAATATTGTACTTTTCAGATTAGGATTTTACATACAAACATACAGACCTTTACATACAGACTTCATTTTGCACAATACGTACTTTTACTTCTGATACTTGTACTGATAATGTATATTTTATTGGAAGGAGCAATTTTTGATCAAAATTAAATAATAATAAATAAAATAAAGAGTAATAAAAATTATACTTTTTAAACTTTAAAAACATTTTAGCTGCTAATAATTTTATATTTACTTTTATATTATATTTAATACTTTTATATTCACTTTATTAATTAATTAATTTGAATACTTGTTCCACCACTGATTAGTTCATACTGATATTAAGTGAGTCTAAATGATATAAACTACTACAAACCCTGATAGTGACAGGTGAAAAACATGTTTCAAAAACGTTTCAGGACTGAACTTTAAACAGATTAACAGATCTGGTGGATTTAGGGCTGCAACTATAAATTACTTTCATTATTGATTAATCTATTAAATATTTTTTTCAAGTAACAATTTAATCAATTCTTGTTTTGTCCAACCAGTAATCCAAACCTTTAAGATAGTCACTTTATAATGTTATAAAACAGAGAAAAGAAGCAAATAAGCAATTTTCTGAAGCTTAAAGGTTAAAATCAATTAAAATTAAAATCAACATAAATGTAGTTACATGGTTTTTACATGATGGCATTGCGGATAATAATATTGATGATGATGACGACGACGACGACGACGATGATGATGATGATAATGAAGATGACGTTGATGATGTTGACGGTAAGTCTTGGTCGGCAAGACACTGCGACACTGTACCATATGGCTGCTCTGTCTGCGTGGTTGGATCTAATTTCATGTGAATAAATAACAAATGTGGGTAATTAAAGGCAGAGTAGAAGCTATTAGTAGCTATTAGTGACTATTAGGCATCTGCCACTGGTTGCATGTGGATGAGACATGCGTTTGGCAAATTTTCTCTCACCAACATGCATAGAGGGACATTTTTTAAAGTTGTATGCTTGATTAGATTATTAATTACACATTTTAGTGAAGCACAGTGATTTAATACTAAAAACATTTTGAATAAATGCAGTAACATCTGCAAAAATGTTTGAGCTAGATGCTTTGATTATGATACATACATGTTTACCATCACATGCTAACAGGCTGATGTTAGCTAGCCTGTGTCTTTTAATTAAAAATTAGTGTTAATGTTAGAGTACAGTCTAGACCTGCTTTTTTATGAAAAGCGCCATGAGATAACTTTTGCTGTTATTTGGAGCTATATGAATAAAATTGAAATTGAATTTAACTTAATTTGCATATGCAGTATCAAGTGGAGATGCAAGTCAGACCATCAAATGGAGAATGAAATACAGTAAGAGGATAAATCTTAAGGTTGTTCCTCTTTCTAAATAGCTGTCTAAACCTTAAGCTTTTCCCCCAGAGATAAAATGGTAAGTCATTTTGACTACAAGTTCAGAGAATCACTGTCTGGAACAAATATAAGACATGTTTTGTTTACCATAAAACATACTGTGGACTACTGTATTCTTTTGGACAGACTTAAGAAATACTTCGGCATCTCTGGCCAGGTGCTTAAGTGGTTGATCCTACCTTTCAGAAAGTGAAATCTCAAGTCTCAATGTGTGTTTAATAACACATTTTACGACTTCCCCACTCCAGCACGGGATTCCACAGGGTTCAGTCCTTGGTCCACTGTTGTTTTCGTTATACTTTGGGTCAAATCATTTATTCTTTTGAGATGGCTTTTCACTTCTATGCTGATGATTTACAAACATACATGCCAGATATTGCAGGAAATGTGTGATTTGATTAAGTCATTGACTTGCTTGGCTGCTGTGAGGAGCTGGTTATCAGCAAACTTCCTGCTAATTAAATCAGCAAAAACTGAAATGATACCTATTGGCTAGATTAGGTCATTTGTATGACAATTTTACCCTATCCATTGATGATTCATTCATCAATCGATAGAGTAAAAGTCATTTATTGCAAGGATAGGGTAAAGAATCTTGGGGTCGTTTTTGATCAATCACTTTCGTTTGACTTGCATATTAAAGAGGTTACAAAAGTAGCCTTTTATTTCTGAAGAATAGCAAAGATTAGATCAGTACTGGCACTTAGAAATGCTGAGGACCTTATTCATGCCTTTGTTAAATCCAGGCTGGACTGTTGTAATGTAGTGTTCTTGGGGCTACCTAAGAGTAGTTTGCGAGGTCTGCAGATGGTCCAAAATGCTGCAACATGTATTCTGACTACATCATCTAAATACATGTATATTGCTCCTGTGCTGGTCTCACTGCACTGACTCCCTGTTCAGGTTAGAGCAGATTTTAAAGTTTGGTTGTTAACGTACAAAATAGTGAAAGGCCTTGCACCATTACATCCGTATGATCTTGTGAATTCTTATGTGCCTACATGGTTGCTGCGCTCCCTTTTGACTGTACCAAAGGTTAGGAAGAAAACGGTTAGTGAGCGAGCATTTTCGTTTCCAACATTATGGAATAGGCTTCCAGCAGATATTAGACTGGCATGTTCAATTGAGATTTTTAAATAAAAGCTGAAGACCTACTTTTTCACTGCTGCATATGAGTCCTAAATGTTCATTGTCTTTGTATAAGTGGTATTTGCTTTTTAGTGTTTAAATTTAAATTTTTATTATACTTTTTGTATTTTTATTGTATTCTTTTTAAATAAATGTATTATATTACCATAAAATATTCCACTCAACGCTCACTATCAGGTTTTGAAACAGATAAAGCCTGTGGGTATGTACATGAAAAGGTCTGATGCAACACAAGCATCAACTCTTATCCTCTAAATGCCAGACTGTCGTAACCTACACAATGATTTAAACAGCACAAAAGCAGAGAAGACGGTGCAACTATAAAAACAGTTCCAGGTATTTTATTTATCCTGGGGAATCCCTTTGAAACGCCCTGTTTCACATTTACACCAGTCCATGCTGCTTTGCTCAGCAACAATTAGCTGCTGAAAGGGCCAAGAAACTGATGGAATAACTTTTTATTTACCTGTCTGTGCAGGGACCGCAACCATCCAGCCTCAACTCCACCTCTTTGACATGAAGATGGTTAAAGCTGAAAAAAATGTGAGGGAAAAACAGTCATTTTATATACACTTAACAAAATTATAAACACAACTTAACTTTATATAACTTGTTTTTGCCTCCATTCATCATGAGCTGAACTCAAACATCTAAGACTTTCTCTATGTACAGAAAAGGCCTATAAGTACTTGACTGACTTCACATATTTGACTATAAATCTGGTTTCTGTGGTGCAACAATATGAAGACGCCGCGTGATAAACTGTTACACAGAGTGAGTGAGTAATCCATCCAACCATAAAGAAATGCATTTCAAATGATTTAAAGCCAAAGCATGTCATTGCAGCATTTTGAGCATGAATCTTCTGTCCACCTTCGCTAAGTTTTCTTGTCCGTGGAGAATGAAATCACGCTGTGTGCATGAAGACATAATTCATTTCCAACACTGCTGAGTGTAAAGCACGAGGATGGTGAAAATCCCCACCTGCGATATTTACTGCACCTTTTACACAACTGACCACTTCTACCAACTGTGTCTTTTTGTACTGTTTTTTGCCTCATACCGACTTATATGCTCACAATTGAGAAATGACAATTAAGTACATTTTAAATATCAAGATACTTGATTTGGGAGAGAGGATGTGATTGGATGCTACTATTTTCCCACTGGAAGTGCAAGCGGGAGAGTAATGAAAACAATGCAGACAGTGGTTTCATTAACTAATGATGTCATGGTAGCCTTGGGATTTTGCTGACCATGAATTCTTAGTCCACGAGTTAAAGTCTGGCTGAGGACCTTTGGCGCATGTTATCCCCTTCCCCTCATATCTCTCCACTGTCTGATAAAATCAAAATGTTCCCCAAATAAATCTTAAAAAAATGGCATCACCAAGATGACCAAATCAAAGCTTATTAATCACTGAATGTAAAGCTGTGAATGAAAACCGCCACTTTGCTCCTGTTATGTTTCTACTTTACAGATGAAGCCACTGAAATGGAGAGTTTACCAACACACAAGTACAGCACTTGTTGTAAGGATCTATTTACAGCAGTGCTGTAAGCACAGCAGTGCTTAGAGCTAAATGCTAACATCAATCTGACATTCACAATATTAACATGCTGATGTTTAGCAGGTATAATGTCTACCAAGTTCACCAGTTTAGCTTAAAATGTTGGCATGCTAAGATTTGCTAATTAGCGCCAAACACAAAGTGCAGCTGAGGCTGATGGGAAGGTTATATGACCAGATATTTGGTCATAAACCAAAGTATTGGACAAACTAAAATGTTTGACCTAACGATGACGGTACAGTAAAAGCCATGTGATCACCAAGTCAGCAGGGCAAGTTGAAGAACCAATAAATAACCTAAATTTTGTCAATTTAGAAGATATTTCACTAGATAATTAATGCCATTGACCTGGTGGTGGCGCTAGAGAAAAAGTCAGATGATCACTCCTTCTCCAGGGACAAAACTTCATGGCAACCCATCCGATAGACCAACCGGCACACTGACATTACCTTCCCTTTATATACTGTATATAGAAACATTTGATATATCTTGACTATATATCTACAAGATGGTCAAATTTGGAACAGACATTTATTTAGCTCAAGTGTTAATATATATATAAAGAGAGACTAAAGAGAGTTAAAATCAGCGTGACTCCAGCAGAGCGTATAGATCCCTTACAGTCTCATCCATCCAACAGTATAAAGCCTGTGGTATGTGTCTGCATACTTTGTGTGTGTGTCCTTATGTGTCCTTATGTATTATAAGGCTTCATTGCCATGTGATGCCGGCTAGTCTCTGGGACCATCAGGTTTGCTTTTCACAGTGTGTTGTGTGGAACTGAAAGCTCGTTGGGTTGCAAGTGCACTCAAACTTCTCACATGGGGCTGCGCACCTCACCGCAGGTTAACTGCAACAAATCCATCAGCACTGCTTCAAAACAAGCAGAGAAAACCTTTAAACTGTCACATCTGAAATATGAAAATCCGACACTGGTTTCTGGGACACTGATGATTTTTTTTTAGCTTGATGTAGGTGCACATTTAAAGGGGAAAGTCACTTTGACTTTTTATGCTTTGTTAGAAAATCCTTGTTACGGTACATTTACGTCATGGACTTTAAAGTAGCACCAATCAATATATTTAATGTATGTGAATGTATTTATCAGCTGCCTCTACAGTCCCCCTCAGATCTACAGTGTTTTTTCCCCATCTTTCAACACCATGTTTGGTTTTAGAGAATATTTGTGAAATTGTTTACCATTTTAACTTTATAAGACGATAATATTTTAACTTTGCTGCTCAGTTTGCCATGTCAACTTAAAAGATGAACATATGATAGTGTTGTGTTTACAGCTTGTTGTGCTGGACCTGTGGCCAAAATCAATTAACGCAGCTTTAAGGAATCTGTTGCGGTGTGATTTGTGTCAATTTATCATCCATTTCTGTTTTAAAATAAAATGTTGGACTGTTTATTTTTTGGTCATGCATATCACGTACATTAAATGGTGTGGGATATTTAAAATTAGCTTTAGCAATATGTTGTTAGCCTGGCAAAACTGTGACATGTTGGCTGTTCTGGTCACATTTTTCGAAAGCAACCCATCCTGGTCTGTTTTAAAGAAATCTGAGGCTACAAATAGGCCATCAAATTGCCAATAGCCATCTACAATGCCTAATTTTGATTGTGAGTTTTGGAAGAAAGCGGCTAAATGATGCAGTATGTTTCTTTCTGGTCTGAATTAATGCTTTGTAAGACGCTTTCCAGACTTCCTTTGAAAATCGAATGTAAAACTTGGCTCAGGCGTCTGGTTTGGCAGTAGCGTTTAACATTATCAGCAGAATGTGGGGGTATTGGTAAAGCCATCAATAACAGGTCATAAGTTGTAGCAAATTACATTCAATAAGCTGCGTGTGTTCGTTTGTTCATTCACCTCAGCTTCTGATATCATAAACCTTTATCGAAGCATCATGAAATGGACATACAGTTTCTTAAAACACTCTTCTGTCTTTTGGGGGCGAACACATGAAATAAGGTCCCAACATAATCAGGTAAGTCACTAACAGCTCCAACAATACCAGCTGCTAAAACTGTTTCATGTGCGACAGGACGCAGATAACATCAGGCTTTTAAAAACAATTCCTGGGTAATGTAACTTAGTTTACTGCCAGGTTTTACTCTTACATATGTAATGTATGTGTCCTTAAACAGAATTAATATTGATTAGAACCTGCTGAACAGATGTTAACTAAGTTTGACTAGCTATTGTGTGTTTTTATGTTGACGTGTTATCTGCCTGCAAACAAAAGGAAAGTGGATTCAAACTTAACATAACACTTAAAGTGTTTTCTTCTATTATATTATCTCCTAAGATAATCATACACAAACTGAATATGGGTTTTGTAAGACTTTTGAATGAGACATGTTATCTGAGAAGGATAAACAAACCACAGAACAGCAAAATCTGCCTTTTCCTGATGCCACTGATGTCCACATTGTTCTGACTCGTGTCTTCTAGCATTCTCAAATAACGTGCTTTTTGATTAATGCTTTAAAAAATATATAATTTAATATGTATATGATCAGAAAATAAATAAAAAACCTCAATGTGATGACATGTGTCCTTTCCGACAAAGAATGCAGCTGCAGTTATTTTTTTCTTTTTCTCTCCAGAGAGAAATTGATTTAGGTTTAGAAATGTTTTCTGAACTTGTGCCAAAACGAAATGCTGTGTCACTTCGTCTGCTCACAGCCTAGAAGAAGAAGAAAAGAGAAAACATCTAAAGAGATTATCTCATTTGTCGGGATTTGCTCCGACTTGAATGCATATTTAAAAAAAAGAACATTTAGAAAATCACAAATATTGTGAGTTGTGACGAGCAAAAAAGGAAGCAGAAACAGAAATGTTATTATTTAATTAGTTTAACTGATGTGTAATTCAATTTATAATCTGATGAAAAAAACCCTGTAATTATTCACTCACATTCAAATAATGGCTCATTTTGTTTTATCAGATTAAACTGCTGCATCAAAGGAAAGTAACTGCATGCTGCAGAAAGCACAGATTGAGAATGTGCCTAAAATATCTGTTCTGATACCTGATAACATTATTCTTGTCCTGCTGGTGTAGACACGCCCATCCAGAGCAGTATGATTTGGAAATATTGCTTCACTCGTGTTTTCGTAGTTGCTTTGTTGTTCCTTTCAAGTGACTGACACACAAACATTATAGAACAAGACAAACACATATTAGAAACATGGCCATATTAGAAACATCTACCTGATACCTGCGCTGCCTGTCACACCATAATGCTGCCCTGCATTTCTGCCGTATTGATCTGAGTGCTCACTCTCCAAACATCACTTAGCACTGACGATCAAACACAAGGGCACCCACGGACATTTAGAGTGCAGCGATGATTTGTTCAGACTTGTGGGGAATTGGCCAGAAGGCAGGTAAAACATCCAAATAGATTTTCTAATAAATCCTGATGCTGACAGAGTGCATGTGTGCAACATTTTGACGGAAGTCGTCTTGCAAACCACCACCTGGGTAACATTAGAAACCTCCTCCTGATTGAGTTGCAGACCCTTTTTGGTCAGCAGCCATGTCTTAATTGCCCAGTTTTAAAAAGCTCTTAACCTGTTCCGACTCCTCTGTGACCATCTGGCCTTAAAGACATTACTGATGCAGAGGCTGAATCACTAAGAGATACCTGCCTTCACATTTTCAACCTGTTACAGGGAAAGATAGGTCTCCTAATGGGTCTGTTGTTTCAGGATTTCAGGACATGCTGGCCTCTGTTAAAGCAATAATCCACCCGAAAAATACTGTAACAATGTAAAACAGTACATTTTCGTAAACTTACTAATGTAAATTGTATTTCACTCAGGTTTCATTGCTCCCACGTTCTTTATTTTCATATTACTACATTAGCACCTACTTAAACTAGATGTAAACTAAATGCCTCATACGGTAGTTTACTGAGCTACATGCATATCTTTGTGACTTTAAATGTGACTGGATCAAGTCTTCCAATTGGCCACTATGAAACCTAAATTGTCTTATAACTGAGTTTTGTGGTTCCTCATATGCTTTCCTTGACCTGAAAACCAAACTTTATCAGCCTCACGGGCCGACATGACTGGCAACATGTGCTGTTGTAGTTTGATGTGCCTCGGTTTACACGCATTCCCAGATAAAATCTTCATCATCTTGCCTCCCTGTCCACAATGAGGGGTTTTAAACTAAAAGTATACACGGCGTCAAATTGAGTTACGGCTCCATGTCAGTAAACTGTTTCACCCCCTCCTGTTACTGCTAGAGCCAGAAGCTGACATCGTGATTGTCCTTGTCCGATTAGGCCGATCAATGAGACTGAACAGAGGAGAGAGGAAGAAGATGAGGAGGAGGAGTGGAAGGAGAATTGAGGGATGTGTGTGTGTGTGTTGAGGAGGGGGCAGCTCCTCCCATAACTAAGTTAGCCTGCTGCGCTGGAGGTCCATGTTTACAGGGCAGGCGAGGGAGTTTCCTTCACTCAGTGGACGGCTCTGAGAGCGGAGAAGGCAGCAGCGAGCTCTCTCACTGTCTTCTCTCTGGTTATTTGTGCAATTCATCCCTCACTGTGCTGCGACTGGCGACCTGCACACACAGGCTGATCCAGGACTAGCCCTGGGGGGCGGGGGCGGGGGCGAGAGCAGAGACAACAGCAGCAGCAGCAGCAGAAGCAGCACCACCTGCCTAATCCTCCACAACCACCACCCTCCCTCTCTGCCCGGCCCGGGACCTCATCTTTGCTGCCGCCGCCTCCACCACCGCTGCCATCATGTGCGACTGTTTCCACCTGGCCTTCCCCAACTGGCACGCCGCCTCTGGGACGGGTGGGCATTGCTCTCTTTGCTCTCTCAGCTTCCTTTTCTCTTTCACTTTCTCTGCGCTGTTTTCCCCTGAGCAATTCAGAGATTCAGCAGCAGGGTTCAGTAGTGCAGTGGGAGAGATTACGTCTGTGTGTGTGTTTGTGATGGAGAGAGACAGTGAGGGAGTGTAAGGCAGCTGGTGCTGGTGCTGATGCTGCGTTGTCTTGCTAACCTGCAGTGAGCGCTGGGTGTGTCTGCAGAGTGCAGGGGAGTGTTTGAAGATGTCATCATCGAGGATGTCAGGCAGCTCTGCACATCGTCTGTTTCCCTCCTGCTGCGTCTTTGAAGCAGAGGCTGAAAGGCAAACACACTCAGTTACTGTGGCAGTTCAGCAAAGCAGATATCAGCTAAAATAGAGGCTGAGGATAACCTTCCTGGGGGTAAAGATGAAAAAGATGATTGATATGTGGGAACTGAAGTAGTCCTAAAATTAGCAATACCTTCACTGGCACCCAGATCTAAGCTTTAAAGCTGCAGCTGTGAAAGAGGGAGGCATTACTATCTGTAAACTTGCATCAGTTTTACTGTAGTAACCTGAGGAGTAATGAAACTTCTCAAAGTTTAGGATGCTGAAAGCTCTAAAAAAAATGACACATCCCAGCATTAATTTTTCACTATTTTAAATGCAGGGTGTTTAATTGAAACAGATATTATCTTCATGGTTGCATCAAATTGATGTTGATCATCTTCTCACTTAATTTAATATATGCACGCCAAGTAAACACACCATATCCAATCACCTATATGCATGTGAGCACAAAACTTTTGCATATTGGATGTAATCTTGAAATTTTACTGGGAAAAACAGATGTGTTACTATTAATCTTAATGACAGTATGAACTTTGATGCATTTTTGACACAGGACTGGTCTTAAGAAGATTTTGTTTGTGATTTATTCAGTTGTTTGCGACTAGTGGATGTCTTCCGGTACATGAGCAACAATTTTACATCCATAGTAGGAGAAAATCAATTATGTTTTAAAAGTTAGGCTTCTACAGGGGTGGGTGTTCTTACCAAGGAGGAGTAAGTCAAACTGTAAAATGAGCCAAAGAAATTGCTGCATCATGACAGATGATATAGGCTTCAGGAGAAAACCACAAAGATTCTTACTGGTATTTACAATGTGATAATTAATATTAGAGACATATTATTGTTGTATATTGTGTTAGTTTATGTTGAGGCAAATGCTCGGGTTGATGTTGATGATCTGCTGTCTGGTAAACCATTAATATGATATAATGTAAAAAAAAATACTGGCTGTGTTTCCATGTTGCCTCTTTTCATTTCCCGCAATTGTCCTCATTTATCCCTGCAGCTACTTTTAATTATATCTGCCTTAAGGTGTGGAGAGGTGGGTGTTGCTCTGAGAGGTTTCAGGAGATGCTCAAGGTCAGAAAGATAAGAAGCGAGAGAGAGAGAGAGAGAGAGAGTTCAACTTACTGCTAGGAAGGGAGCCAGACAGAGTGGCTGAGCTGCTCGGCAGTGGAGCTGAAAGCAGAGGATCCCGATCCATTATGACCCATCAGCCTCAGTCGGATTATTCCTGCTAAATCAATATCACACCAGTGAGTGTAGCTTTTGAAAAGAGTCAGTCTGAGCATTTGTTTTAACCTGCTTGGAGCATCAGCCAGGTGGACGTTATTTTATATTTTTTGTTTGACCAACTGAGGCTCCAGGCACACCAAAAGTCTCAACAGAAGTTGCTCACAGTTGTTGTCTTTATTCAATTTTCCTTCTTTGTCTTCAATTTTTCTTCTTTCTTTTTTGTATTTAATCAATTTTTAATTAAATTTTCATGTTTTGTCCATTATATATATATATATTGACCATCCATTATAGAACACTTAAACCCAGACTAAAGGCAGTCGCTTGAAATCAATTTTTAAAAACAGAAGTGCTTTAAATGAAACAAACCTGCAGGTTATCCAGACTCTATTAACATGGTTTTGCAAGCTAAAGGTTATTATCAGTGAACAGAATTTGGTATACAACCTACAAAAAAATCAAAATTAATCTACCTAATATAACTTACTTTAAGTACCTCAACTAAATCACATTTAAATCTGAGTCACTTAGTGCTGCAGGCATGTGAGGCAAAACAAACACTAAGAAGTGTTTGCAAACACAGTCCAACCCTGGTGTAGCTTTGTTGACCTGAAATAATATTGGGTCTCAGTGTTTTTGCTGTAAATCGCATGTCGTGGGAAAACAGGCCGATTAAGATACGAATTCCAGAGTTGTGCTAAATCTCGCTGCAGCAAATTAATATATTGAAAGCATACGCTTTAGCAGTCTCATGTTCATACAACCCATGTAGAAAATCTAATTCTGTTTTTTTCCCCTTCACTCAAATCTTATTAAAACTTGGATCCAAAGAAACTGCCTTCCAGTGAAAGGAGCTTGTGTCTGTCTGTTACACAAAACTTGAGCTGAATCCAAATCCAAGAGCACGAATAATGAGCTGCATAACCTTATATTAGTTTAGTGAAGAGGGGAGCTTCAGGGAGCCTTCCAGGTGCTTTTCAACAGGAAACACAAACTGGAGCAGAAGGTGGTTACGTAATAGATGAGGACAGGCAACTAACACAGTGCAGTTAAGATTTTCAGAGTTTTTCAAGAGTAAATCTACAAACTTATTTATGTTTCTTCAGTTTTTGTTTATGCAAGATCTTGTAATATGAAGCAATGACAACAGGCGAGCGTATGAGAGTTTCAGGGACACAGCATTGTGTCACGACAGATGAGTTTAACTGTCCACATTAGTGTTGTTTAAAAGCAGACGGTCGCAGACTCGCTGTAGTTTATAAGCCTCATTCCTAATCAGCACAAGCACTGAGGGATGAGCCACTCCCAAATCCAGAGCTGCAGTTGCACCCAAATATGAATCATGCAGGACCTGCACCACAAAAGCTTCAGCATCTAATGCTTGTGCTTACATATCTGCAGAATACTGGCCATCAAAGTCAAATTAAAACATTACAGCTTTATGAATATTTACAATATCTAATCTATGACACGTCAAACAAGTAAATAGGTACACTATATGATTTTATTTAGACAATTTGAGTTAGCAGTGAGAGATGTTATCAGGCCCTTCACAGCGCCCACATGACAAATATTTGAGAAAGGAGGTTTCTACATGTGCACTGCCAGTTGTTGGGGAAGGAACACTGGACATCCGCCTGGATGAACTGGTGACTAACATAAGACATACTAATAGTCATGATCCTCTATAAAGCTCACTACACACATTGATGCCTATTGACTACTCGAGCAGCTGTGCACTTGAGACGCGACACATGACAGTTTTCTGCCTTGAGGAGCCCAGGCTCTGTGGTTAATTTAATGAATCTATCTAATTCTGTTCATCTTAACTTCCTGAAGACACACTGAACCATCAGTCACGCCTCTTTGCACCACAGCAAAGTATACAATTAAATTTAAAATATGACACGGTAGTTTGTTGTAAATAATTTACTGCTAAATGGAAAGGTGCAGCTGTAAACCCACTTTCAAAACAGGTTGTGTAAAACAAGAAATAGTTTCTCAGATAGTCGGTGAAAAACGTTTTATGAGATGGAGCACAGTGTTCAGACTTGAATATCAATATCTCTGCAAAACCTCCACACCTTTCTTTTCTATCTCACTCCTTCAATGACAAACTGCTTCCTGTTTCTAGGTGTGTCTCCTCCATCTAATCAGCTTGTTATGGCTGAAACATACATACTTCTTTTTCAGCGTAACTTTCACCTGTTTAAAGAAGCAAATTTAATCAATTTGAAAGCTTTTGTCTGCAAGGGGACTGATGCATAAAGTGATGGTCTACAGCTGGTTACAGTTTCACTGCATCTTGTGTGTACTGTCCAGACTGGAGATAGACTTAAGGGTAACTTCTGCATTTTTCAACCTGTACCTTATTTCCTTATGTTTTTGTGTGTATGTTTTTGAAATTGGTCCAGTGCTGAGCAAGCGTGCTGCATTTGACAGCAGTGACACAGATCCTGCAAAGCAATCCTTGCGGAGTACTCAAATTAATCAAAGTAACTCCACTAAAGTGCAAGATTTTGACACTGACGGGCTCAGATTGTTATTGCTGTTGTAGTGTCTGACAACATCATGCAAGGATCCCTACAGTGTAAGATTCTTTTTGCTTAACCAGAAACTGCTGCGATAACGCTCTCATCAAAGCCACCAAATTCCCTTGACAAAAGCTCTATTTTACCCATCTGGTCTACCGCCTTGATCGGTTAGTTTGCATGTGTAATTGTGTGACTTTGGTGTTTTTAACCCTTTAAAATACCAAATTCACACAATAACACAACAAACAAAAACACTAATGTCACTAATAACACAAACTAACTGACCGAGGCAGCAGTAAACCAGCCACTCCCGCAAGGTAAAATTAGTGTTTTTTATCAATGGAGTCTGGTGGCTTTGACGAAAGTGATATAGCGAGTGTTAAGCAAAGGGGTTTACTCTTTAGAAAAAGGTCTATCTCTGCAGGGATCATTTCTATAATGTTGTCAGATATTTAAAATAACATCTGAGCCAGTCAGAGGCAAGGATTACGTTGTAGTCCTGTTTAACTGCTGCTGACTGTAGTGCGCTCATTACTCAATACTTGACCGATTTAAAAAGAAACTGTCCCAATTAGTCACACAGACACACAAACATGAGCAAATAAGGTAAACGTTGAAACAATACTTAAGTTACCCTTTAAACTACCAACCAAAACACCTTTTTCTAGAGGAAAACTTAAGGCATCAAGTCAGCAGGATTCATCGTCTGGGGACCATGAATGCTTGTACAATTTGGCAGTCCATCCAATAGGTGTTTAGATATTTAAGTCTGAACTAAAGTTACCAAACGACTTGCAAAAATGCCCATATCATTGATATTTAAAAGGACTTATTATTGGAATGGCTGGTTAATGGGTTGTTAATGTAGAAAGACTGATTACGTTTCTCTCTACTTTTTTAAGTTTTAGTGGTTCCACTAATTTTACGTTTTATTTTATAAACTGTCCAAAATGTGTTGTTTAAGTTGGGCTCGACAAGTAGGGTGGTCTTCACCTTCGTTAGTTTATTAAGATTATTAAATGTAAAGTTATTTTAAGGAATATATGGTACAAATAGTTAAGTCTCAGAACAAAAGTCACCACGAGGACCTGTAGAAACCACTTTATTCAATTTGGGAGTGACACCCAAGGTATGCTGCAACCTAAAAGTGTCCCGCCTCCTTTGTCCATCTGAGACTGAACAAATTACTTTGGGCATTTTGGCAGTCACACTCGCACCAGGAATGTTTAAGGACAGCTTGAACAGCGTGTTATTAACACCTTGTTTTATTTCCAGGAGTTGAATAAACAACAGCAGCAGGTAGGCGAGCTGTTTTATTTCACAGAATGGGCTCTGTATTTGAAATTCTGAGAGTTTTTTGTTACTCAAACCGAACGGTTATGACTTTATGAATTGATTCATAGGACACTTAAGTTAATGGTGCAGTCAGAAGTGAAGAGAGAAGAGAAGAGACTCTAGACTGTGGTGTGTTCAGAGCTGTGAATCTGCTTTTCTGTTGGATAAATCTCATCTTATTTCTGATCCTTGTGTCAGAGCAGTATATGTATATGATGACAGTGCAGGTTGTGTTTCAGGTATTTTTTTTTCAGCACCAGTGAGGAAAAATCAAAGCTATAATATGTCATTTGATAGCTTTTCTAACTCTCTTGAATGATCAACCTTGAGGCAGCAACACACCCTGATACAGTAGGAGGGTTTTTTTATACAATGAGTCTCTTGCCATAATTGTCTTCTAAGTGCATTAGAAGACAGTTAAGGTAAGAGACTGACACAGGGAGTTAAACCTCTTCACATGACATACATTAGGGCAAGAGGTGGGGCGTCATTGTGGTGGTTGGTTGAGAAACTATGGTGCAGCAGTATACATGTTCAATACTGTGCATATTGCAGGATGGTTATAAAGTTACATTTAACATTTAATATTTTTTTGAGAGTTTAAATTAATTCTTAACTCAAGAAGAAAGTTTTAGCCTCTACGAGCAGAAGCTATTTTTATCCAAAGCAGATGCTTTTAAGACAACAAGAGAAAAAAAATATCATCCATAAATATCTGTCAAACTACTTCTGGACCCAAACGAGAGCGTACGCACAACTATTTTCATTATTAAGTTAATGTTTTTATAAAAAGTGGTCACTGATTAACTTTACTGGTTTGTTAATTGCTTTTGGGAACTCTGTTACTGTGAAAGATTTTAATGCTTTATTAATTCTTACAAAGACTACATTCTTAGTCTTATAACGTATCAGCTGCTCAAAGACCAAAAACATTTTATCTGCCATGGAACCAATACAACCGCTTTCTACTGACAACATAACATCTGCTGATCTTGATGACATGACTTTATTGACCAATGAGGATCTAAAACCACTAAACCACTAAATGTGGAGATGTGGACAAGAGGAATTGTCTACATAAATGCAAACTTAAAATGATTTTAACCCAAACATTAGAACTATGAACAAACAGACAATATCTCTAAGTAGGAATCCTGATACAATGAACCTCGTATTAATATGGCCTGAAGACGTAGTTTAAAATGGAACAATTTCAAAACAGAGTAGTAACCAGAGCTGGTAATAATAATAATCTGACCAACCATATCTAAATGGAGTCAGACTTTCCCTTTCTGGCAGCCTTGAGGGGCTGCAGAATCAAATCTGTGGATCGATAAGGATCACTTAACAGATGCAGGAGGCAGCGGGTCCCTGGAGGAATTATTGCCAGGAAGAACTCTAAATAGTCTCATCACTGGCTCCAGTGTCTCTCTGAGACCCAAAACAACACTAGGACTGGGTAGAAGTTTCAGCTTACCGCTTAAAAAATAGAAATAAACACTAGTGCTAAACTTCTGTTTTTGTGCAGTTTCACTGTTTAGAAAGTAGAAAGCATCACTCTGCTTGAGATAAACTTACAGTACAGAGAGTATATTTTTACTGACATAGTTTTGTGCAATAAAATAATTACATACTTCTTGGTCAATGCTTTTTATTTGCTGTGTTTGTACATGTAAAATGACATTTAGCAACATTGTTTTTTCAGTGGAATTTGTGAAGCTGCTCTGTGACTGGTGCTGCTTACCTAATGGAAAGGGCAACATTTTTCTTTAGATGACGTTAAGTACTTGTGCTGGCGAATCCTGTTGAAATGAAGCTCTACTGTTTATATAAATATTATTACGATAAGAGGATGTCATATTAGGTGTTATTTGGTTTTGTTTACTTTCTGTGTCTTTTGTGTGTAAACAGGAGCTGGTCGGAGGCTGAGAGCGCCAGAGCCTGGTACAGAGGACGATTCAGTGAGTGACTTCACTGTGACTGACAGTGAAATTAATGATTTATTTATTTATTTATTGTCTTTCTGATTGCTTCATCAGTCACTTAAGGGCTTCAATCACCTGAAAAACAATATGTAAAAACTGAAAACATTAAAGAGGTGGTATTATGCTCATTTTCAGGTTCTATTTAGAGGTTGTACCAGAACAGGTTTTACATGGTTTAATTTTCAAAAAACAACATATTTTTTGTCATACTGCACATTGCTGCAGCTCCTTTTTTCACCCTGTGTGTTGAACGCTTCGTTTTAGCTCTGGAGTGATACATCTTGTCTCTAAATGATCTTTGTTGGGAGTTACACATGTGCAGTTCCTTGTTAAGAACTACTAGCCAATCAGAAGCACAGAAGGGTGGCCCAATGAGAGGCTGGTAACCGCTTACTTTCAGCTGTACATGTTGCCGACCAGCTTGGCAACATAGACTGGAGCAAGAGTTTCAGAGTGGTGAGTTATTAATCTGTAACAAAAGTATCTTTCATCCATAAAGTTTTAACCGAGCTCTGTCTCTACATCACAGTAACAACTTCATGTCCACTGACTGCCTGGGTAGCTAGTGTTTGGAAGGGAGAGGAGAGCTGTGTGCTGCAGCTCACTGTGTTTTTCCACCGGTTTTTGAGGGCGTGTCGGACTAGCTGCTTGGCGAGCGTTATATGAGGCATATTTAGCTTTCTTCCCTGTGTCGTCACAGGTTTTGTGGGAGATGGGAACTCTGTTTGGGCTGGACTTTGGGCTTTGCAAACCTATTACATGCAAAAAAAGGTATATAACTCAATAAAGGAGAGGGGAAAAAGTCAAAAATATAATATCACCTCTTTAAGTCCATGCATTGATTAACTTTACTACTATTGTTATTGTTGCCATTTATTTATGTTTATTTTTATTATTTGTTTTTGTCTTTCTGTTGTGTCCTCTGTCTCGCAATTTTAAAAAAAAGTGTATACATCACATAGACCAGGGATGTCCTTTCCAGTCGCTAGTTTTTACTCCAAATTACTTGTAGGTATCTCTGATAACGAGTTCTGATACCTATATCTACCTAAAAGATTATTTAATATGTCTGACACAGTGAATTAACAGCTGTAACCTTCTAAATTTGGCACACTTTACTTTTCTTTAGCTTCTTGATCCGAAGACCCATGTTTAAAACAAGTTTGATTGACAAGTCATTGAGAGCAATCCTTTGGGGACTATTGCTGTCTGTATTAAATTTTTATGGGAATAAATCAAATTATTTTTTAAGATATTTTGCTCTGGACCAAAGTGTTGGACTGACAGACTGGCCAACATTGCCATCCCTGGAAACACACAACTAATGTGACAATTATTAAAACAGCCAAACACCCAATCAATGCTACATTTGGCATAGTAAGGTGTTATCACACTACTTGTGATCCAGTTTTCTCCACACCTTTATGGTCCATGCTGAAGACGCTGCTTCACAAGTTTTAACATGGTTGAATGAGATGCTATTTAGGCAGATGAATAATATCAGATTTAAACTGGCTCAAATATCATGGTATCTATTTGAACTGACGACTGTTTTGGAAATAGACCATGAGATTGTTTTCGTTGTTACTGACCTTTTGTCCACGCAGATATGTGACGAGCCATCTCAGTTCACAGAGGGAGAGCGGCCGCGCCCTCAAGGATCATCCCCTGTCGAGGAGTATCCTGAAACCGAAAAATACACAGACAGTGACAAAGAGGTACAGAGAGCACAAACATACCACTATGTTGCAGTACACTGACACAACAAACTAGGGGCCTGCACCACGAAGCGAGTTCAACATACCCAGGATATCTTTTACTTATCTGGCTTAACTGGGTTTCCCAATCCAGCCGTGAGTGTGTTCACATAAAAGAGGCAGTGATAAAGTCCACCAGCATCAGAGTGTCATATTTTATAAACGAAGAGCAAACTGCACCACTACAGAAATACAACATAGTTTAAGTAACACAGCTGCAGCTGACAGATGCAGTGAGACAGAAAATGAATGCCTAAATAAACAGGCGTAGTCTATAAGATTAATGTGTTTATTTGATGTGTTCTTGTGAGCTGTATAAAAATATCAGCCTTACTCTATCAGCTTGGATGTGTGTCAGCGTTTCCACATTAAAAGACTCGGGCGCTGAAGAAGTGGTCGTTCCACCTCACTTTAAAAATCTTCTCATCACTTAAAAAATGAGATTAATTTAATTAATGCACTCAAAAATGTTCCAAACATTGTTCTAAATTAGCTTCATAAGGCAAATGTGCTCAAATAGTGGTTGAAAGACTGAATCTCAACATTTAGGCTAAAACTCACCTCAATACCTGCGCCCACATTGTAAAAGGTTGGAAGGTGGGCTTCAGGACCAGTCTCTTTAGTAGGCCTATAAGGCTAACCTAAAATAAATAGCCTACATTCATATTAAAATTCAGTATTTTAATATCCCTACCAAAGTGCTCATAATATTCAGCCTCACATTAGAAAAATGAAACCCATTTCTTTTAACGGCTGTGACAGGCTGCGTGAAAAACACATTTCAAAGCAGTTAGAAGGCTACTGTAAAAACCTGTAGGCCTACAATAGCCTACGGCTTTTAATCATTCTCTGTAGGATGACATTACTATAGTCTACAAGAGTTTCTCTGCATCACTGCAGCAAACATAAAGCAGCCTATAAAACAGTCTGTGGGATTTCCTACAGATGGTGATGTCATTTCCCAAGATAGCTGATTGGTCAGTAGGCGGCGTTTTCATAGAGTTGATGTCTTATCTGGATCAAAACCTGTTACCATAGTTACCATGGAGATCTACCCCGTTAAGAAGTGAACTACCTTTGTGGTACTGAAAACCCAGAGTTAACAAATCCTGTGGTACAGCCCTCAAGTTAATATGATAAATCTCAGAACTGTTTACATGCATTTCAATAACTTGTTAAAATATAAACATACAGACCAAGAAATCAGGTGCAAATCTACTTTCAAAGCCTGTTGATCAAACAAATCTGTTGTCTTTTTGTGTTCAAATAAGGCTGATGCTCTGAATGCAACAGTAATCATGTTTAGTTATAATTAAACAATTTTTTTTCTATTTTCCTTTTAGTGTGAAGCGGAGCATGACCCACACCACAAAAGTGGGAGTGGAAAGAAAACTAAAAAGTCTGGGCTTGGGTCCATGTTCGAAAAGCGCTCAACTCCAAAGATGAGCAAACTAAAAGTGAGACATTCCCACCTTCTCCTCCCTGTACTGTATCTACGAATCCCTTCAGACTGTGCTGCAGCAGGGGATAAATAGCACAGTTTAAGGTAAAATTATTTCTTCCTTTCTATTTTGATGTGTTGGCAGGAAGTTCACAGCCCTGAGTCTGGGGTGATTGTGAAAACAGCCAAAGATGGATGTGCAGAAGGTCTTGTTTATGGTGGAGGTGGGAAAGAGGGGATCTTCATTAAGGAAGTGGTACCAGAGTCGCCTGCCTCAAAAAGTCTGAAACTGAAGGAAGGTAAACTAGCAGCTGGAAATGAGAAACAGTTATAGTGATATTTTCTTTACATTACAATGAAAACTAAACATGCTTTAACTGATATGAGTATGACATGTAGGATTAACAAAGTTTCTAATTAAGCTAATTGGAATATCTATGGTACTTTGAAATGTTGTAATGTATTTTGTTGTATATTTTCATATCCAATTACAAATTAACAACATCCCATTTAAAACTACAAACAGACCATTAAGCGTGATTTATACACCTGCGTCAGGTCTACGCACAAAGACCCAACGCAGGAGCATAAATCAAGCATTTATATTTATGCGTCGGTGTCTTCATCATTCTGCAATTACACCGCCAAACACTAGTTGGCGGTAGCCCTACAGCGTCCACTGTGAGGACTTTTTCAAAGACTGAAAGCCTTCTTATCTAAGTGCATCGTTAATATTTTGTTCTTGTTTACACAGGTGATCAGATTCTGAGCGCCACAGTGTATTTTGACAACGTGTCATACGAGGACGCGATTCAGATTCTGGAGCACGCTCAGGCTTACAAAGTGAAGCTCTGCTTGAAACGCAAACCGGACATTATAGAGACTGAACCAGCCACCGAATCTGACGTCATCCCTGTAACTATCTTCAAGTTGTCTTCTCAGACCCTTTGTGATAAGAAGTCTTGGGGCTAAAACTGATGTTTCATATTTCTCTTGCTCAACAGGAGGATGATCTCTACGCTCCAGAGATGAGGGAGCAAGGAAAAACTAAAAGGCGTGGTGATGCCCGCATTTCATGGCCTAAGTTTCCCTCTTTTGGAAAAGGACGGAAGTCCCGCTTCGCAAGGTCTCACAGTTCCTCCGAGGCTGATGAGCAGAGAAAGCTTGAGCTTAGCCCCACCACAAGTGACACAGAGTCACCTATAAAATCACAGGATGCTCTCAAAGGCAAGAAGCAAAAAATAAAGCAATCTGTTTTTAAAAGGAGAGGCCGCGTAAGTTCATCTGAAGACCAGGACACAGATGCACCTACAAGTGGGCAGATCAGTGGCAATATTCTGCAGACACATGAAGCATCAGACATGCTATCACCGGAGTGCCTTGAAAGTCCCTCAGGAGAAACACCTGAAGTCTATGTGACAGAAGATCCAAAAGAAGTGGACGATTTAATGCTTCACCAAAATGATCAAAAACTAACTGAATCTCAGACTCAACACAAGGCGGAACTCATCACTATAGGTAGCACTTTGAAAACAGAAGATCTAACTGTGGCTCTGGCAGATCAAAAAAGCCCCTCTGGTCTCAAGTCCCCTGACGGGAAGAAAAAGAAGAAAGAACGATCTGAATTCAAAATGAAAATTTTGGGGAAGGATAAATTGCACAAGAAGGATGCAAAAGCAAAATCCTCACCAAAACGTCTGAAAACGCTGGGAGCAAGTATAGAAATTGCAGATCATCCGGAAAATGAAAAATCAGATGTACAGGGAGGTCAACTAGCACTTGATGCCAATACGCAAATAATCAGCAGTCAAAGTTCCAGGGTAATATCAGCCAAATCAGTGCCAGCACAGATGGAAATGAGCATACCAAAGGTGGAACTTGATATATCTGATGTTGCATTAATAGAAAAATCTCCACAGAAAGGTGAAGAAAAAACAAGGAAAGGCAAGGACATTAAACAAAAACAAGAAACAAGGACAGGGCCAACATTTAAACTGCCTAAAATAGGTTTTAGTGACATTGCTACTGAGGAAACTATACAAAAAATTAATTTAAATGTTGAAGAACGGCAAGCTAAAATTGAGCAGCTTACAACGCAGGGTTCAGAAGTGAAAGAAGATCCCTATGAGCGACTATCGAAAAGCAGTCTTTCCAGAACAAAACTTCCCAAACGTGAAGACATTGAGATTCCAGGTATGGAGGATATGTCTATGAGGACCACAGCCAAGATAATTAAAGATCCTAAAGCTGTTTCTACTGGACATCATGAACAAATTCAAGCTGAAACTGTACAAATGTCAATTGATGTTGACAGCGTGAAAGAGGCAGTTTCAAAATTGCCTGGATTTAAGCTGCCTAAGGTTGACACATCTGGAGTACCGATTCCTGAAGAAATTACTGTGATAGATGCAAATGCACAAAGAATATCTGTGAAAACACCTACAAAAGTTTTAGATACCAAAACAAGACATGAGGCACACTTCCCTAAGTTTGACATCACTGCCTCTCCAGAAATCTCCAAGACTACAGTCAAACTACCAAAGATCACACCTGCTGATTTAACCACAGATGAACTTTTAATTGAGACCAGGGTAGATTTAAAAACACCTGAAAAGAAATACAAAACCAAGGCAAAACAAGAGATTAAAACTGAGGTTTATAAACGAGAACATATTATAATACCTGGAAAAGAAAGTGCACAAGAAGTCGCCATTCTTCAGCAAAAACAAGCAAAAACATCCACAACTGAAACATTGAAAGGCAAGGGACAGACTGAAGGAGTCATATCTGATGTCAAAATACCTGAAATTGACAGCATTGAATATATTGATTCAGTAGGTGGCTCGCCAGCCAAAAACGATGGTGGGATTAGGCTTACAGGTTTTGGTGTTAATCTTGATGCTGCAAAGCCAAAGGCTGACATCTCCTTTCCAGAGATCAGAGGTGAAGTAAAACATGTTGAAGCTGAGAAGCAAACATTCAAACTGCCCAAACTTGAAGCACTTACTGCAGACAACAGAGTAAATGTGCTTGAGGCAGATACGGATATAAACATTGATGTGGCAGAGATAAAAACACTTGAAGGAGAGGAAGAAGGTAGCAAGTTTAAAATGCCAAATCTGGGCATTTCTATGCCAAAGGTGAAAGGACCTAAAATTGATTTGAGCTCATCAAAAAAAGGTGTTGATGTCACACAACCAGAAGATAGAGCTGAGGTCAGACTCCCAGACGTTCCTGAGGTGGACATTGGAAATGTTTCTGTTCAAGAGCAAAAGTTGGTGGATGAAAGACATGAATTGGAAGTCAAAACTCTGCAGACTGAGCATGAACTTGATGGAAAAGAAAGCAAGTTCAAAATGCCAAAGTTTGGAGTCACAATGCCAAAAGTTAAAGGACCTGAAATTGAGTTCAGTTTATCTAAGAAAGACAAAGATGTTACACTACCAGAAGCCAAAGTCAAATTTCCTGAAGAGGTTCTTGCAGTTGATATTAGAGCACCCAGCGTTGACACTGAAGAACCTTCAATAGATATGAAAACTACAGGAACTGAACATGAGGGGAAAGGAAGTAAGTTTAAAATGCCACATCTTGGGTTCTCTATGCCTAAAGTCAAAGGGCCTCAAGTTGATATAAGTTTATCAAAGAAAGATGTAGATATCACACTACCAGAATCCAGTGCTGAGGTCAAACTCCCAGAAGCTCCTGAAGTTAATGTCAGTCTTGCAAAAGCAGATGTTTCTCTTCCAGAGGACAAAGTGGAAGTTAAAAAGCCTGAAATAGAAATAAAACCTCTACAAACTGAAGCTGAACTTGATGAGCAAGGAAGCAAATTTAAAATGCCAAGGTTAGGAATGTCACTGCCAAAGGTTAAAGGACCTGAAATTGATTTCAGCTTATCTAAGAAAGATAAAGATGTGACACTACCAGAAGCCAAAGCTGAAGTCAAACTCCCTGACGTTAAAATGAAAGAACATTCTGTTGAAGTGGAAATTAAAGCTCCTGAGATCAAGGTTGCTACAAAGGATACAGAAGAATCACCATCAAAATTTAAGATGCCGACATTCAAATTACCAAAATTTGGAGTTGGTACTACAAGTTCCAGTGTAGAAGTGCCTGATACAGACAAAGACGTCAAACTTAATGAAGCTGATCTGAAATTTCCTGAAGAGGTTCTCGCAGTTGATATTAAAGCACCCAGCATTGACACTGAAGAACCTTCATTAGATATAAAAACTACAGGAACTGAACATGCAGGGAAAGGAAGCAAGTTTAAAATGCCACATCTTGGGTTCTCTATGCCTAAAGTCAAAGGGCCTCAGGTTGATATAAGTTTATCAAAGAAAGATGTAGATATCACACTGCCAGAATCCAGTGCTGAGGTCAAACTCCCAGAAGCTCCTGAAGTTAATGTCAGTCTTGCAAAAGCGGATGTTTTTCTTCCAGAGGACAAAGTGGAAGTTAAAAAGCCTGAAATAGAAATAAAACCTCCACACACTGAAGCTGAACTTGATGAGCAAGGAAGCAAATTTAAAATGCCAAGGTTAGCAATGTCAATGCCAAAAGTCAAAGGACCTGAAATAAATTTTGGCTTATCAAAGAAAGATGGAGATGTCACACTACCAGAAGCCAAAGCTGAAATAAAAGTCCCTGAAGTTGAACTAAAAGAACCCTCTGTGGTGGAAATTAAAACTGGTGAAACAAAAGTTGCAGCAAAAGGTAGAGAAACATCACCATCAAAATTCAAGATGCCAACATTCAAAGTACCAAAATTTGGAGTTGGTACTCCAAATGTCTCTGTAGAAGTACCTGGTTTGGACAAAGATGTCAAAATTGATGGAGCTGACATTAATATCCCTGAAGAGAGATCTGTGGTTAACATTGCAGCACCTAGCATTGACATTGAGGGCCCTTTGATAGATATGAAAACTACAGGAACTGAACAGGATGGAAGAGGAAGCAAGTTTAAAATGCCACATCTTGGTTTCTCTATGTCAAAGGTGAAAGGACCTAAAATTGATTTAAGCCTATCAAAGAAAGACGTGGATGTCACATTACCAGAGGCTAAAGCTGATGTAAAACTTCCAGAGGTCGATTTTGGAAAAGCAGATGTTTCAATTCCAGAGGCTAAGATGGGAGTTCCAGAGGGTACAACTGAAGTTAATCTTCAAGAAGCTCCTAAAATTGCTGTGGAGATAAAACCAACAGAGTGTGAAGCAGAAATGGATAGTCATGGTGGGACATTTAAAATACCAAAGTTAGGAATCAAAATCCCAAAAGTTAAAGGGCCAGAATTTGATTTAAGCTTATCAAAGAAAGATGTAGAAGTCAAATTACCAGAGACAAAAGCTGATATCAAACTTCCAGAGGTTGATCTTGGAAAAGTAGAATTTCCAAATCCAGAGGCTGAGATGGAGGTTAAAAAACCTGAACTGGAAATGCAGTCATTGCAGACTGAAGGTGAACTAGATGGACAAGGAGAAAAGTTCCAAGTGCCAAAGTTTGGAATCAAAATGCCCAAAGTAAAAGGGCCAGAAATTGACTTGAGCTTATCAAAGAAAAATGTCGATGTCACACTACCACAGACAAAAGCTGAGGTCAAACTCCCAGATGAACCTAAAATTGATGTTAGTCTTGGAAAAGCAGAAGTTATGATTCCAGAGGCAAAGGCCAAAGTTAAAAAACCTGAGCTGAAAATGAAACCTTTGCAGAGTGAAATTGAACTTGAAGGACAAGGAGGCAAGTTCACAATGCCAAAGTTTGGAATCAAAATGCCCAAAGTAAAAGGGCCTGAAATCAATTTAAGCTTATCAAGGAAAGATGTAGATGTCACATTGCCAGAATCTAAGGCTGAGATTAAACTCCCAGAAGCCCCTGACATTGACTTTAATCTTGGAAAAGTAGATGTTTCAGTTCCAGAAGAAAAGATGGAGGTTAAAAAACCTGAAATGAAATCCCTGCAGTCTGAAGGTGAACTTGATGGGCAAGGAAGCAAGTTCAAAATGCCAAAGTTTGGAATGTCAATGCCAAAACTAAAAGGACCTGAAATTGATTTGAGCTTATCAAAGAAAGATGTAGACATGACCCTACCAGAAGTCAAAGCAAAAGTCAATATCCCTGATGTTGAACTAAAAGAACCTTCTGCTAAAGTGGAAATTAAAGCTCCTGAAATTGAAGATCAATTAAGCCATGTGAAAGAATCACCATCAAAATATAAATTGCCAACATTCAAATTTCCCAAATTTGGACTTGCAACTCCAATCGTCAGTGCTGAAGTACCTGTTACAGACAAGGAAATCAAAATTGATGGAGCTGACATGCACATTTCTATGCCACACACTGATGTTGATGTACCAGAAGTTAAAGCGGACGTCCATCTTCCAGAGATTAAAGTCAAAGAGCCTTCAGGGGAGGTTGTTATAGAGCAACAGCCAGGTGTTGAGATAGATGCAAAAATGAAAAAGCCAAGGTTTTCAATGCCCAAATTTTCTTTTTCAAAACCAAATGTTAAGGCTCCAGGAGTTGAGGTTAGTCTTAAGGATGTGAATGTTGCTGTTTCAGAGGGAAATGTTGAGGTGAAAGGAGAGGAAGTGGAGATGAAAGCAGAGTGTGAAGCAGAAATTGATGGACAAGGAAGCAAATTAACCCTCCCAAAGTTTGGAATCACAATGCCAAAAGTAAAAGGGCCTGAATTTGATTTAAACTTCTCAAAAAAAGATGGAGATGTGACACTTCCTGAAGTTAAAGCGGAGGTTGAACTCCCAGAAACTCCTAAAGTTGCTGTGGAAATGAAACCACCAGAGTGTGAAGCAGAGATTGATGCACAAGGAAGCAAGTTTAAAATGCCAAAGTTTGGAATCACAAGGCCTGAGTTTGATTTAAGTTTATCAAAGAAAGATGCAGATGTGACATTGCCAGAAGCTAAAGTTAAGGTCAAACCCCTTGACATTGACATGAAAGACCCTTCTGCTCATGTGGAAATTAAAGCTCCTGATATCAAGATTGAAGCAAAGGATGCAGATGGATCACCATCAAAATTTAAAATGCCGACATTCAAATTACCAAAATTTGGAATTGGTACTCCAAGTGCCACCATAGAAGTGCCTGATACAAACAGTGATGTGAAAATCGATGGAGGTGATATTAAAATTCCTGAAGAGGTTCTTGCAGTTGACATTGCAGCACCCAGCATTGACACTGAAGGCCCATCAATAGATATGAAAACTACAGGAACAGAACATGAAGGAAAAGGAAGCAAGTTCAA
>JAPMOB010213080.1:0-10534 GCA_029875015.1 Lepomis gibbosus | reverse complement strand
CCCAAACCACCTCAACTGGCTCCTTTCAACGCAAAGGAGCAGCGGCTCTACTCTGAGCTCCTCGCGGATGGCCGAACTTCGGTGGATGTATGCTTTTGTATAAAAAAAAATGTAAAAAAACATATGCTGTATCGCAGGTCTTCAAAGGTTTTTCAGGTTTTCAAATTACAGCTGGATAACTGTAGGCCTAAATCAACAAAGAAACTATGATACATGTGAATAGAAAATGATTTATGACTGACTTTGTTTACAGTTTAGTGTGAAAAGACAGTATAACTCTAGAAACGTCGTCAGTCAGTTGGACCGAGGTTCACATGCTTTTTAGTGATATGCCAACTATTAGATTGTGTGCCATGAAATTGTGTATAATTTTGGTCATCCTATTGTTTTATTGAGTTTTCTTTTGTTTTTATTTAATTGTGAGGTAAAAAATAATTTGTCTAACACTTTTTTGTTATTTTGTCACTTTTAACTAATTTATGATTAAACCGCAAAACTAATGGCATTCTGATCAGTCTCAACTTAGTAACTGTAGTAAACATTATACCTGTGAAAAATCATTGCGTTAAAATTGACATTGTGATGTTAGCATTTAGCTGAAAGCATTGCTGTGCCTAAGTACAGCCTCACACAGGTTGTAGACATTTAGTCGTAAATGGTTGTAGACTTTTAGTCTTAAAGATTTGTAGATGATTCTCTAAAACAGCTGGGCCCAGTAGTATGTTTTTTTTGTTTGACATTATAGGTAGAAATAGAACAACTCAAGTGATAATGTGAACATGATACAAAGCTTTTATGTGAGAAGCATTCCAGGCTGCTCAAGCCAGCTTATTGGTAAATTTACACAGCTGAGCAAATTTGAGCTGCGGTCTTAAATCATTCTTATAAGTTTGTGAAAACCTAGAAGAGTCTCCCACACATTTTTCTATCAGAAATCAAATATCAGCTGTAACAGGTAGCTTAAATCTCAGTGTAAAAAGAGCTGTGACTGTATTCTTACAAAGCTGTGACTTCAAGTAGTTTTCAGTACGAAGCAGGAGAGACAGTTCCCATCCAACAAAAAAGCTTGAAGATTACCAGCAACATCCTCTTAGAGACATTGTTGATGCAATGTTCTGTGTTAAATGAAATATTGGTATTCCAGTAAGCCTACAGTTACAACTCTGCATAAAACAATTCTTTACAAGAAACACTGCTCATGTGTTTACAGTTGTGCCAGAAGAACAACTAAATATGGGCACCCTTGTCAGCTTGTATAACTACACCGTCCTCAACTATAAGCATGAATTTATTGTGTAGCTGGTAAGAGAGCACATGTTATATATGGCAATAACAGCTTTGTGTGAAACCACACATCAATCCCAGATCTCTGTACTGATGTTGCATTAGGAGACACGATTACTTAAAATATAATTGACATACTGCTAAATTGGGCCCGAGCACGAACTGTGCGAGGACCCTATTGAAATTGTGAGGATTTTTTTTTCTTTTTTTCCTACAAAGTAAGCTCAATTTTGGCGGCCTCAACATGCTCGAAAATTCACCAAATTTGGCACACATGTCAGGAGTGGTGAAAAATTTCGGATTTCATGGGTTTCGCGCATGGGCGTGGCAAAACGGCTCGTTAGCGCCACCTAGAAAATTGGAAAAAATTAGCCCCTCGTCCACATTCAACCTACATGCACGAAATTTTGGATGATTTACACACTCCGTATTTTAACAAACTCCTCCTAGGGATTTAGTCGAATCGACTTCAAATTTTTGCTGTGCCTTCTAAAGGCATTGACGATTAAAAGTTGTGCGAGTTTTCGTCGATGGGCGTGTCCATGGAGTCGAAGATTCGCCATGAAACAGGAAGATGTAATAACTTGGCTGTACATGCTCAGATCTGCATGAAATTTTACACGTTTGACAAGAGTCCCGCCCTGAACACATGTACATGCCGACATTCACCCACAGTCATAGCGCCACCTGCTGGCAACATGAAGTGACATGTATCACTTTCATGCAAGATACGAAGTGCGTAGCAAATTCATAGCCGCAACGGCAGAGGTCCAAAATAGGCAACGCGGGCGCCTCACGCCCCGACGCGCTACATGTGCGAGGGCCTGCCCAATGCTGCTTACAGCTTTAATATTCTACATGCTGCATTAAGTGTTCACGCAACACATGTTATTATTGCCACTTCTTTAATATGACTCACAGTCCTGCTGCTTTTCAACCACTAATCTTCAAGAACTGATTTAGCCTTCATCTACAACAGCATGTGAAGGATTAATAGAGACCTATGATAGAAACTTAGAACAATTTTAAGTGCTGGGGACCTTGAACCAGTAAATTACAGGATAAAATATCACACTCTAATATTCCTTTCACTGTATACAAACTGGTTCAGCTAATCAGCACAAAAAAGCACAATCTTGGGTGACATATCTCTTTCCTCTGAAATATAGCAAGAGAACAAGAGCCCATAGCACAGAGGAGTTCCATATTGGATTTTGTGAAATGGTCTTAAGTGCATTGTTACCTGAAGGGAATGTGCAGGTTGCAGTTAATTAGGTTTGGTAGAAGTGGTTTTGTTTCTGTGCTTAATCACATCAGTGCTCAATAAAACCACATTAGTAACTGTGATGTTTCCCAAACCCTGTAAATACAAGTGTTTTGCACTGTATATATATTGTGTTTTCTTTTTTGAATTAAAGAATATTGTGTTTTCTTTTTTGGATTAAAGAATATATATATATATATCATTGAAATGTGTTTTGTCATAAACAGTGTTTATGCTGTACCGATTTGATTAGATTTTGAATCAGTAGCTTGTGGATAACAATACGACAAGCTACTCTAGTATTAAATTCATTAACTTACAATTGAATGAAGTTTATTATTTATTAATGAAACTCAAATGCTATCAATCAACATGATTGTGGGTGGATGTATCCTTCTGAGTAAAGAATAATCAAAAAAGCCTATTAAAAGGCAAAATATGCTGCATTTCAGGTCTTACAGAAAAGAAAATTCTAAATGAACAATGAAATATGGATATACATGATAGGAAACAGCCTTATATACAGTTTAGTTTGAAAAGAGGTATTTTTCAGAAAATGGAGTCAAATCCTTCAAGTTCCTCTAAAAGAACAGCATACACTGTGGAAGCTTTTCTAAAATAAAATTTAATGTAAAAAAACAAAAGCTCTTTCTGCTTACTAAGGAGGCACCACAGAGTAAAATCTAATGTTAGGTAACAGCACACTGTCCAGTACCCTACCAGAAAACAGCTTAGTCTTGATAAGCATAAACAACATGTCTAAATATTCAGTAAAATAAACAGCCCAAACAATAATATACTGAATGTTTTTGACAAAAGCAGTTAATAAAAATAAAAAAGAAGAAAATCTACTGCTAGAAAGGCTGTTCCCTGAGGTAAAGGTATAGGAGATACACGCTGTCAGGCATTTTATTCCCATCCTTCAAAACATTTTATGCTTCAAAGGTTTTTAGGACAGTACTTTCTCTCAAACTGGGCTACGTCAAACTTCCGAAGGCAGCCTTTGTAGTTCATGTAGCGGATCTTTCCGAAAATGGGTCTCTCTCCCCAGCCCTGGTCATGGATGCCACAAATCGACCACATACAACCTACAGGAGTGAAACACAGTGGGGAGGGCGTGAACATGTAAGAAAACTAACTCAGTAAAATCTGTATAACACACACAAATGAGAATTTAATCTAAGTCCTCACCGACAAAGCCATTAGGGTCCTGGCCATCCAGCTCATAGCGATCGTTTAGGTACAGAGCGATTGAAAGTGCCTCCTCTGGCGATGAAGTCCACTCAAGAATCTTTTTGGCCCAGTACATCCTCAAGAAACCATGCATCTTCCCCTCAGTGATCATCTGGTACTAAAGGGGATAATGCAAAAAACAGCAGTAAGAAACAAAGCTGAACATTGACTAGCCAGCAAATTTGTTTACATCAAAAACACCTGAGAGAGACTAAATGTACCTGAGCAGCGTTCCAGAGTTTGTCATGTGTCTTTGCTTTCTCCAGCTGCTCACGCGTGTAAAGATACGGCCTCTTATCTTTGGCATGATCTTTCAAGGTCTTCTGAGCCCACTCATATGCACCTGAGTAGCGCACACACACACACATACACACTTCAATTTAGTCAAATGAATCCAGCTGGTGAGCAGATGACTCATCTGAATGACACCACACTCCAGCGTGAACAGGATGTAATTACTGATAACTCAACGGACCCTCGACGCGGTCATATTTCTTGTTGTAGAAGCAGAAGTTGTCAGTCAGCTCCCTGCGCACCACCAGCTCCTCGATGAAGGAGGAGACGGACTGACCTGCGCTCTTCCCGCTGCTCTGAACCTGCAGCGCCACACGCTGGGCTGACAGGTGGCCTGATGGGAGGAAGAAGAGATGGTTGAAAAGGATCATAAAAGAGGCAGATAAAGATGGACAGAATAAGGAGGCAATGATAAAAGGGTGTCTTCTCTAGTTAAGAGTTGGTATAAGGAACTTTTAAAGCCTGTGGCGTCACAGCTGCTGACTTTCAAATTACACCGTGTTAAATGCCATCCAGTGGTTTAATGGTACTGTCAGCTGCATACAGGATATCTCCGTAATCCAATGTAGATACAGGACTCTGCAGTGAGAGTACATCACTCACAAATGCCCCTAAAAATAGATATGTGCGAATCCAAGAAATGATTTACGAGCACAGTGGGCGAGTAAAAACTACTGTAATCCCCCCTAACCCAAGAATTAAACTGCTGTAATCAATTCTATACTAGTGGTAAAATATATAGAATAACTATTGTATGAAATTGAATAAAATGAATATATTAACGTAATATAATTCATATTATTATACTATCAGTATATTATAAATTAACATTATACCTTTAATTTAATGTTAGAGCATTATACTTATAAATTTAATTGTACTAGTTACTTCTTTAGGTTGGGAAAGTGGACAGGTGTAAATCTAACAAAACTCCTCATAATGATGTAGTGCATCTGTCATCATAAGTATGGATGGGAGTGAAATGTCAAATGTGTTCATTGGGTCTTTTTGGAGTTCAGAGAAAGCTGGAAAAAGGAGACCTGGAGGGTGACAACTAATTATTATTTTCATTGTCATCATTTTCTTGATTAGGCGATAAGTCTTTAGGTCTATATAATGTCAGAAAATAGGAGAAAATGGGTTGGTAAAACCCAAGATGACGTCTTCAAATATATTTGGCTTAAATTATTTGGCTTTCTTTCATAGAGGAATAAAGAAAAAAAATCAAATTTAGAAGCTGGAATCAGACATGACAAACCAATTACTTATTATTTTACAAACACGGACAGAGTAAGGTGACAGCGAGCACACCAGTGCAGATGTCATTCGTTAGCTACCATGTTGGTTTCATGTTCATAAGCTACGTCATTAACAAGCCTTCTCCACATGCGGTACCACCTGCTGCTGTAAACAGAATTGTCTGTTTATTGTCTGATGGAGAAAGTCAACAGAACCGACACATACATGGAGAAAGACACAGAAAGAGGCGGGGCACGCCGCTGTGTTTGCAGCAGAGGTGTGTGAGTGTGGGGAAAAAAGAACTGAAGTGAAAGGGAGCCAATTAAATTAGTGAGTAAACACTAAAATAAGGTGAAGAATTAAGTACATTTTAAATGTAGAAATAAGAAAGCTACTAGAAATAGAAAATATACCCTGACAATCATCTGTAAGAACAGTCTGAAGTCTACCCAAGATTTGTAGCAGTTATTGTACTATTGTCAGATCTAAAGTTTGACTGTTGAGGTTGAAGGAGTTCCAGAGTGAATACAGAGTTGCCCCCAATACACGCATTAAAATCACACCCTTTTCACTGCCTTTTCATAGTAGTACTGACCGAAGCGGATCCAGGGGGAGAGCTGGCTGAGGGCTGCAGCATTTGGATCGTTGCGTTTGGTGTCAAACTGTTTAAGGCGTTTGTCAATGAAGGACTCCAACATTGCCATCCCTGCCTTGGTGCCTGGCTTAGCCCACTCTGTCTCACCGACGGCTTTGTCAACCTGCAGGGAGGCCAGGGTTTTCTCCCAGTCTACTGGCTGTACAGTAAAGGTCAGAGAAAAGAGGAAAATTCAGCCGAGGTCACAGATGACAGTAAAATATACACTGCAAACTTCAAAAGAGGTGAAGAAAGTTCTGAGCCTTTCACCTAGCTTATGTTATCAGGGGACTGAAACCAGTGAATGGCATATTAATCACAGCACTGCAGCGAAGGCACACACCCCTGCAGCTTTAATATCAAGTGCTGGGAAGGATTTTTTAAAAAACTTCTGAACAGTCAAAAAAGTCCACTGTTTATATTCACTCGTCAATAAATAATGTGCAGAGGAGGGGAGCTGCTGAAGGTCGAAAGGAAGTGCTTTATTGCAAACTCCACATCAATGAGCTCACTGACAGCTGACTTTCCCTTGTATTGATCTTAGAAAACACTTCAAAACCAATGAACATTTTTAGGAGAACCATTTTTTTTTGGAGTTTCAACCAAATCCAGTCCTTGAAAATGAATACAAAGCTTAATACATGACTTCTTTTTTTCTCCTTATATAAAAATTACGTTAACTTTTATTCACAACAATGTATGTGCCCTTCACTGTTACTGCAGCACTTACTTTTGCGGTTCTTGTAGCCGTGTAGGGGTGCTTCTCTACCAGAGGAAACTCAGTGAGGAACTCTGGCAAAAGCTTGTTGATTTTTCCTCTGATTGTCCTGGCGGCATACTCGAGTTTAGGTGATGCTTCCCAGCAGGTAACAATATTATGGGCATCAACCTATAAAAAGGAAAATGAGGTGTTTAATTCGTATAACAGATAATGAAGAAACACTGACAGCACATATGGGCACATGAAAAGGCAATACAGTCTCGTGGATCAGGGATGAAACAAAATGTACGGCTCCACCTTTCGTTATCTGGGCACAGGTAGTGTGGGTGAGTTTTAAGTAAATGTTAAGATAGTCTTTCGACCACCTTTTGAGCATGTTTTAAGGAATGATGTTTATTGTTTATTATGGAAGATTTTTGAGTGTCTAAAATAAATGAATCAGATTTTTTAAGTGACCAGATGTTCTTGAAAGTGAGTTGGAATGAGGCTTTTAATGTCAAAGCGACGACACACAGCAGAGAGTAAGGCTAAAATTGTCATACATGCTATAAGAGCACATCAAAGCAACACATTCGTAGTAGATGTCTGTTTACTTAGGCATTCACACTGTCTGCAATTTTCTGTCTTTCTGCATGTGGCAGCTTCAGCTGTGTTGCTTTAAGCCTGGATTGTGTGTTTAACTATGTCACTGGCTATTTGTCTAATATTATAGTTTGCTCATGCTTATGATGCTCTGCTGTCAGTGGACTGTCTGTTTGCGATTGGTCACATCCTGCAAACACCACCTCTTTTATGAATAGATTGGGATAACCAGCATTGTGTCACCACTTGGCCTGATTGCGACTGTTAAGGTTAGTGAAGCCAGATAACGAAAAGATATCCTGGATATGTTTAACTTGCTTTGTAGTACAGGCCCCAGAACACAGAGCATCCCATCAACACTCTCTCCACGCAGACAGAGTTTTTACCTGTATGAAGGGAATGTCCTTTGCAAGCCTCTTTTTGACATCCTCCAACCACTGCAGTGGCTCTCTGAGGGGGGAGAAATCTGTCACCACCGCCCCAAGGCTGCGGTCTGACACAAAGCCAGGGAGAACTTCCCCCGGTGAACCATGCAGCAAGTGGAACTGGATGTCTAAGGTTTTACATTCCTGTTTGTTAGGGGCAGAACATCAAAGTTAGAGACTTGATTGCGGGTTCAAGTACCTGGATCACAAACTACTGAAAAACATTAGCAGATTCTAACCAGCTTAAAACACTTGAATAAAAATGTGAATAGAGTCTGCAAGTATTTGGTGGTATTACTTGATCTGCTAATGGAATACAGTAAATGTACTGTGATGTATGTTTTTTCTGTCAATCAAATGACGATGGACATAGTCTCTTCTGGAATTTATGGCTGTAAGTGCATTCAAAAAATCCTGAAGTCAATACCTCGGCAACTTCGTCTAGACCTTTCAGCATGAAGCTGTAATGTCTCAGAGTGGACAGTTCTGATTGTGGGACATGCAGGCACACACAGACGTGCAGTGGTAGGCTCTCCTTCATGGCAAGCTGCTGGGTATGGATCAGTGCCCAATTATCTAAAACACAGAGGGAAACAATGGACACATGGAGAAAATACAAGCCAGAACAGGTATCTCATTGCACTGCTGGAAGTGTTTACCTTGTACTCTTTGGTCTCTTGACATCCAATACAAGATACCCTCCGAGCCCTGCTTTATCTTTTTAGTGTCAGATATAAAACGGAGGCGCTTGTTGTTGAATTTCAACTCTTTCATTTCTGTCCTCTGCTTTGTGACAAGGTCCTGCAGCCAGCCCCCAGATGGCTCCTTCTTCTCCTTCATGGGAGCCAACTTCTGCTGCTTGGTACTGGGCTCTTCAGCAGCTGCAGCAGATGTTGCCTTGCGTTTTTTGCCTGGCATGGTGATTTCACTGGTGAATGACTTGGTCAGGCAGGAGAATACTGAGCTGGGCCTCTGATTTCTGTAGGCAACAAACCTCAAGAGCTGCCTTGGTGCACAGGGAAAAGGTGAGCTGTAGTGAAAATTGTGAACAGCTCGTGATAACACTGTGTACGTTTGCACAACAGAAACCAAAAAATATGAAAGCAGGTGTATGTTGGTCTAAACTCTGAAGACAGACTCCAATAAGAAGCACAAGCCAGATCTTTTGGAGAAAAAAGCAAACCACACGACTAGCTAGAACTTTACATTCAAATGACCCTCGCGCTGAAAATAGAACTTACCTCCTCCAAATGCAGTGCAACATACAATGAATAACGAATGAAGTAAGTCTGTGAGAGATAATTTGAAGCTAAAGTAAGCCGAAGGAAAGGGCACACAGAGTTATGGGCCTAGGAAGGAGGAACACGTTAGCTGATACCGTATTTCCTTTCATAGTACTGGTTACATGAGCGCGGTGGTGTTTAGGTTTTGTAACACTCTGTTTTTGTTGAATTGAACTACAGTTACCACAATGCAAGTGGCACGTATGTATTTGCTGGGCATGCGCGGCGCAGTTTACGGATCGGGGGTGGTTCGTGTCTGTTGCCTCAAAAGGGACGGTCAGCTGGCACGGGTGCCAGCTATTATTGTATTTTCTATTTGCGCTCGGGTTGCGTGTCGTGGTTTGAAAGTATGGACACAAATGGTTTTACAGCAGGTCGGGGGAGAACACCGGCGGTTCCAGATAAAGTGGACATGTCATTAGGTAAGGTCCTCGATGGCTAACACAAACGTTACTAAAATAGAGTACTAGCTAATGTTAGCTCACGTTAACTGGTGGGAGGTTGTCCGTAGCTAGCTAGCTAGCCAGCCAGCTAAAAACATGTAATTTGAGCATTCAGACGACATTGTTTACAGCTGCTCGTGTGATCAATTTAACAGATGACATCATTCGGTTGAACAAAAAAGAGCAACAGTTAAAAAGGAGACAGGCCACTGTGAACCGCCGACCAGTCAAGAGGATAGGCCGTTTAACCCAAGGAAAAGGAGTCCCGTCAAGGGCTGCTGGACCATTTCAAAGGGGTGTGTGCTATTGTATAACACTCTTTCGTTAAATTGGTACTTTTACTTTTTTTGCCAAAATAACTCGTGTGTACTGTCGCTAATATTATCTTTACCAGGAGGTGGCGTGCCCCGGGGAGGAGCACCGAAAATAAGAAACAGAAGGCTCCCTCCACCACCGGGTCGACGACGGGGTCAAGGGGTTATCACAGGACTGGCAGCCAGGAGGCCAGCTGCCCTGCTGAAACGAGTCGGAACATTTAACAGAGCAGCAATCAACCAGGTAATGGAGGAAAACCTGGAGTCAGTGCACACATAAGACAGGCCTGGTCACTATAGCCACTGATCAGACTTACACTTCATTTTAGACTCCTGGTATTTCAAGGCACACATTTGTCACCTTATGACAGGTTGTAAAGTTAAATTAAGTTTGTAACTCCCTTCTGCTACATAGCAGACAATACAGTACCAAAAAAGACAGTGAGGGGAAAAAAATATTTGATCCCCTGCTGATTTTGTCCGTTTGCCCACTGACAAAGAAATGATGAGTCTATATTTTTAATGGTAGGTTTATTTGAACAGTGAGAGACAGAATAACAACAAAAAAAATCTGAAAAACACATGTAAAAAATGTTATAAATTGATTTGCATTTTAATGAGTGAAATAAGTATTTGACCCCCTCTCAATCAGAAAGATTTCTGCCCCCCAGGTGTCTTTTTATACAGGTAACGAGCTGAGATTAGGAGCACACTCTTAAAGAGAGTGCTGTTGATCATGTTTGTTACCTCTATAAAAGACACCTGTCCACAGAAGCAATCAATCAGATTCCAAACTCTCCACCATGGCCAAGACCAAA
>JAPMOB010213079.1:0-30933 GCA_029875015.1 Lepomis gibbosus | reverse complement strand
TCTGTTGGCCACTTGGGGGTAATGGAAACACTGCCACATCATAACCTTACTTAGGTTTTATGGCCAACTTGTTAAAATTTGCTTTTTTACATATCCAGGATTTACAGAGCAACAATTTAAAATGTTTCTCTATTTGGTTCACAGGAGTTTGATCACCATGGTACATCAATAAGAATGGAAAAGGGACAAATGGTTCTGTTCAAGCCATTTATTGCCACAATTCACACATGAAGAGCAACAGGAGATGATGCTCGACGGTTATGGTATTCTACAAATTTTAAAGAAAAAGAATTACAATACCATAAACCAGTGTATAACATAACACTTAACTAGGCACCAATTTGTTACTACATAACAGACATTCATTTGACAATTTGTCCTCCACCTCTTTCACTGAAAGCACATTAGGAAGCAATATTTTAATGTCCAGGATGAACGGGAGTAATTATTACAGCGGGCAAAAACTGTTTCTATGTGCATTTTGGCATGTGAATACTGTTTAATACAGACCTGGAAAAAAACTATCCATTAAACCAATTGGCTCCCTGGCTGTGTGTTTGTGGATGCTCAGACATGCATGTGTGTGTAACATCATGCTGCAGCACAGCAGAGAGCAGCGTCTAGACCGAGGAGCAGTATGGCTAACAGCTGCGTGCTCCTGTCCAGGGACAACTGGCTGTGACGGCATTTCCTTGGATATTCTCTCACATACTGTGTCTTTATTTCCAGCGGTCAAGCTCCCATGCAGCACCCACCATGGATAAATGCAGCTTTTGTCAAGAGTTTTTACCCCTCTGAGCAGCTGTCCACAGCCCCTCAGGCGCTCTTCTACTCAGCAACCCAAGCAAGTGCATGTCGCCTGTCAGGGCAGCGAGAAATGAACATTCAAGTTGAGAGACAGTTTTCATTATAGAACACAGCCAAATTTAGATATGTTGAAAAAATATTTTTCTCAAAAAGCCCCTGTATGCAATGAATTAATACAAGACACACCTGTGTATTGTGTCTACTTGATGTGTGTACTTAATGCATACCTCGCTGAAATCTGTCTTGGATACACCTAATACCTCAAACCATTTCACAATTCCTGGTAGTGATATGACTCACTGATGCACTGCGGATGTTCCCAAAAGTTGGTTTGTAGTCACACTAAGCTGTTAGCTTTCCAAGATTATATGACAAACTACACACATCGAGATCCAGCACTGCTTTGACCGTAAATAGAATTAACTTACATGGGCCTTTCATTTTACGGCAAATTCTTCCAATAATTAGGAAAAAAAAGATATGGTTATAGGCTAAAAAGGTAGACAAAAACTTGGGATGCAGAAAAACGTGGCTCTTAGCGGCTTATTAAATACAGGAGATGAAGGTTTGAAGCCAGGCAGAGCAAGTGTGTCACTAATAAGGCCTTGACTATTACCTGGACTGACAGCCAGAGAATGGGAAGAGAAGGGCTGGCTCCACACTGTTCAGTCAGCCAGAAAGCCCCCAAACGTCAGGGCTAACGCAGGTCAAGTGATTTGGCGCCTCGGGTGTATTAAAGCTATTTACAAGGGACTAAAGGATTTACGTTGCTTCACCCATTCGGTCTGCGATTTTATACGACCTGGCACTGGGCTGCTAAGTTTTCTCTCAATCAATACGAAAGGGTAATAAAGAATGTTGCCTTTACGGGTGTTTGGCTTTTTGTTTAGTTGCAGAGGAAAGAGGTTTTTATGGGTGGCTCCTGACGCCTGGTGGGAAGGCAAACACACATAAGATTACATGAGATTCTTTGCACTCACACACACACACACACACACACACACACAATCACACAAAACCTATATGCAGGCATGCACACACACATTCATCATCACATGTTAGAAAGCTGCCACACTTGAAGTTTTAAAAGCATTTTAAAATTGAGAACACATTTTACTTTAACCCCACTTACTTGCATTCGTAAACAGCTTATAACCACATAAAAATGCAGTTATACAGTTATAATAACATAAAATATTTCTTTATCTCTCTCTACATATATCTGTAATATTCCACTTAGTCTCTTCATACAAAGCGTTTTACATAGTGTATGTATTTTTATGATTACTTTTGATACTTTAAGTACATTTTGCTGATGATACTTTTCTACTTTTCCTCGCTCCTCATGCTGTTCAACACTGACTTTTTCACATAAAGATATATGCTGCCATCTTGTGGATAACTTGCAAGGCGACCATAGTGTGAGTATCTGTTGCACGTTTCTGTCAGTTGTGGAAAGTAAGTACACATTTACTTATACTGCATTTTACTGTGATTTTTAGGTACTTATACTCAAGGGTGTCAACTTTGTGTCAAAAAGTGGTGAGGACATAAGGGCTCAGATTAGAGGTGTGATGATACACTTGGATCACAAGAAGTGATGATGCACAAGAACGAGACAAGAAGATTTTTAACACTATTTTGAAGAAATAGGAAAATGCTGAAACATATGAGTGAGGGGTCTTGGAATCGTCCCCCAGAAAATTGGAGCATTAAACACTTCCTTTCCTGCATTCTGGAGACATTTTCTGCTTCAATTTCTGGTGGAAATGTCTGTATTTATATAAAGTGAAACGAAAAAAATCAGCTGGCAGGTGACAATTCATAAACATAAATGCACATTTGTGTGCTCTATATTTAAATTGCATTGCATGGTTTCTTATTGTGCAAATAACCCTTTCTCAAAGAATTTTCTTTTGTTAGATAACTTTTTTGGTGCAAGCTTTCATGCTTTCAAAAATGTGATGGGGGAAAAATCAGCAATTTAAAAAAGTGGTGGGGACATGTCCCCAGCATCACCAGTGTCAATGACACTTATGCTTATACTTTATTTTAAGTGTTTACAGGTTCTGTTTCATTGCACACCAGCCCTGAGCTGAAAGGATGTGAGGCTGCAATATGCTGATGTTTAGTAGAACTAAATGAATCCTCAATGATGTTTTGCACCTTTGATCACATCACACTACTCAATGGTGCAATTAAGACAATAATTAATAATACATTAACAATCTATACTGAGTGGCAGGCAGTATGAGACACTTGCTTTAAATGAATTTAGCAAAATAGAAAAAAGGGCATAAAACTGTAATTACTGACATCAATCAAAAACTGTGATTGAACAAAACCTCTGGGGCATAAACACACACACAAGTTTTTTCAGCCATTGGCCTGTCAATGCCCTCGCCTGCCAGCTCCAGACAGGCAATGTGTTCCAGATTAGATCAAACTCCAGGTTGCCCATTTCGATTCTAAAAGCAGCTGTACGACACTCTGTTACCATGACGACACTCACAGTCTGGTCTGAGGTCTGCAGACATAAAAATAGACAGGGAGGTTGTGGTTCAGTTCAGGACTTGCTCAGATGATAGTGGGCACCAGACAATCAGAAAAAGAGCATGATTACACCACAGCCATTAGGCAGCTGGAGTATCTGGCATGGTGCACGGGCCCTTAATCAAACTATGATGATAAACATGCTGCAAACCTTGAACCCAAACTTTTCTGATGTTGTGGTTTGTTTCCCAAAGTGTCTGCAGTCTGCTCGGTTCATAGTTTGATTGTTGTGACAGGGGTGAAACAGGAGTACCTGAGTCAAAAGCTGGTATAGGTGCCTATATGGATAGATTACTGAAAAGGCCTCTGGACCAGAACCTCTGCATGAAGGCTATCAAATAACTACAAAGAGACACAAAAGGACAACAAAGAGATGCAAAGCAACCACAAAGAGAAGCAAAATCATCTTAAGGTGATGTGAAATAACCACACACATGCGAAACAACCACAAAGAGATGGAAAAAGACTAGAACAAGATACAAAACTGCCTCAAAGACATGCAAAATTACCACAAATTGATGTAAAATGACAACAAAGAGATACAAACTGACCAAAAGAGACATAAAACAACCACAAACACATGCTAAACCACAAAGAGATGCAAATTAACACTGCCTAACTTGCTATTGTTTTATGTCTGTCAGTGAGGGTGTCTTGCTTCTGTGTAAAGGGTTTAATACTGTAACAGCAGTAATATATAGCTCTTTTCTACTTTAATGGACAAAAGCTTTACAATTTTGTCTCTCATTCACCCCTTCACACACACACTCACACTGATGGCAGCGGAGCCGTCATGCAAGACACTGGTCTGCCTACCGGGAGCAACTCAGGTTTCAGTGCTTTCCTTGAACCGTTCTACCTCCTCAGCTACAGCTTTTCCATGTCTGTGTCCAGGGGCCCGTTGTCTCATAATCTGATTGTGTCTGCAGGCTGTGGATTTACAAATAGCAGCTGTTCATTGATATTAGTTGATATTAGGACATTTAAAGTTGTTTATTTAGAATTAATTCATTACACTAAATAAATAATGTAACCATTAATAATTTCTTATTGCTCAGAGCCAGTGCACCCCCCCCCATCCCCCCATTTAAAGGTTTCTAAACCTGGCCCTGGAATGAAAGGTCATGTGTTGACAGGCAAATGTGATTGCCTGTGTAATCAAACCCTCATGCACTGTTGCTCGAATCAGAGCAATGCAGTCTCAATCTCCTTCCAAGTAGCAATGAAGTGTTATTGACTAGCTGTCAATGTGGAAGGAGAGCTATATGCTCGAACCAATGAGACAGATCAACCGTGGGTACGAGTTCAGCCATACGGGTCTGACTGTTGTTTAATGGTACAAATTTGCTACTGAAATGTTCTGTTTCAGCATCTTGATATTAGTTCTGCTGACTCACCATAAAACAACCCTAAAAAACACTTCCTTCACAGTATTCTGGCCTTTTTTCTCTTTTTTCCCCTGTTTTTATTTATTAGCAGCATTTAGAAAACCTTTATATAAATACAGTAATTTACAGTACATTAAAAATGATAGTGGTAAGTATTTTTTCCAGAGAGATGCGGATAGTTACGCAGACAGCAAATTACAGTAGAAGTTTTTTGTACAAAATAGTGATACATCAGTGAGGTACAAGTAAAGAAGTAAATAATTACAGGGTACATACCAACAGTCTTAATGAAAAAGTTTTTATTTCTGTCATGCCAAGCATTTGAAACCCAGCTATTTATCAAAATATATTACATTAACCTTTCAATCCACATATACAAAAATCAGTAACAACATTATATGTACTTATATATACTTGTAAAATGCATATTTTTTGCACATTTTTATTTCAAATAAATTGCACACTGTAAAGAACCAGGTAAGTGCCTTTTTTCTCTTCTCCAAGTAATCTAAATGTTTCATATCTGAACAGCCAACTCAGTTTTTGTGCATCATCATAGTTATGTCATGACCTACTAGACCTTAAAACAAAAATGCTAGCCATTCCTACAGATCCCAGGGCTGCTAAAGTTACATGCAATATGCTATTTACAATTTTTTACGCCACAGCAGGCAGACAAGGCAGCTGGAGTATCTGGCATGGTGCACGGGCCCTTAATCAAACTATGATGATAAACATGCTGCAAACCTTGAACCCAAACGAGAAGAGAAGAGCCCGCAGGAGCTGAGGCAAGTCAACCTTTAAGCCTGTGGACTGTACCGATCAGCTTCATGGAATTACCTATAGACTCACCTATAGAGCCACCACAGCTGGTTCACCAGAGAGAACGATCCACAATTTAAAGCTCATAATATAAACAAATATAAAAAACACAATGTCACTGTGTGTATAGATTTTATGCTGTATGTTGTTAAAAAACATAAGTTGTGACTCATTTCATTGCAATTTTTATGCTGATAAATTTACCCATTTCACACAAGTACCACACTACAGTACAGATTTTAGGTAATTATATCATTTCCTCAATATATTAATTTTTTACTTCACTACAATAACTTGACAGGTTTAGTTCCTTCACAAATTAGGATATTTGCATTCAAAACATACAAGGAGCTTATCAAATACTATAGCGTCCCATAATAAGAAGCTAGTTTTGCTATAAAGTGCCCAACAGTCAGTTGCAATATTATATAGTACAGATATAGAGATGAAACAATTGCAAACAATAACTGATTCGTTGATTAATTGGCAACAATTTTCATGATTGGTACATTTTTCTGTTTTGTTTTGTTTTTTTTAGCTTTTTTACCCTTTAACCCTTTTAATAATTTTTAATTATTTGTTAATCATTTTGGGGTTTGGGCTGTTGGTTGGACAACACAAGCATTGTGAAGGTGTCACTTTGGGCTCTGGGTAATTGTGAAGGCATTTCTCACTATTTTTATAAACCAAACAATCGATCAATCATTTAGTGGAGAAAATAATAATTCATTGCGTATGAATCAGCAAAGAAAATAATCATTAGTTGCAGTTGCGATACAAAATAGTTCAAAATGTGCTCCAAGTCAACCAAATACAGTGAAATCCTGCTTTAATAATAATGGATGAGTAGTAATAATCCAACGATATAATATATAATAGTATAATGGTCACAGGAGCCATTTTTCTGCATTGAGTACTTTAACTTTTAACACTTTTAGTATATTTTCCTGATTATACTTACATACTTTAAGTAGCATTTTTTGAATGCAGGGCCTTGACTTGGAGTGTTTTTACAGTCTGGAATTAGTACTTTCACTTAAGTAAACGATGAATGCTGAATACTTCCTCCAACACTGGTTGATAAAACTGCTTGGTTGTGTTCTGTCTGCGCTATAATCCCGGCTTACATGCCCGAGACCTTGTGTACAACTAGTGCAACAAACACATATGCACAGAGTGAGTGGAGCACATTCACTTTTCGAGGACAGAGAGGGGTAAGAGGCATAAGGCTCCTCCCTGAGAGTTTGTGAAAACATTCCAGCAACGTGAGAGCGGTCAAAGAATTGGAAACTCACAGAGTGGCCTCTTACTCCCTCTATCCTCCTCACCTTTTGTACATGTGCTTACACTGTATACAAGTGCTTATAGGTTGTGTGAAGCCCTTAGAACGATTCTGCAGGGGAATACATCAAGGTGGGAAACCTGAGGAATCCTTTAAAATCTGCACAAACAAACTCCGCTGTCCCATTGATCGGCTCACAATGAAGCTGGTGTTCGTCCTCCTTGTTTCCACTGCCTGGACTTTCACTGGAGCCCAGTATTACTACCAGGGGCTGATGGATTATCTGGAGAACAGGTTGTTGGCTATTGAGGTAAGAAGCAATACCCCTTTAAATTACTGATAATTAGTCAATATACTGTAGTTTTCGGTGTGCTAAGTGAAGGCACAGATCTCTCTGATGACATTAAACAATTTGAATAACCATTTGATATGTCTGAGTTCCTTCATTACCTCGTCCTGCTCTTTTTATGTGAATTTAACGTTACTAATACACTAATACAGTCCAATTAATGCAATCTCTGCCCTGCTCATCAACTTTGCAGGGGCCTCTGGGGAAGTATCAGTTGATGCATGCAGCACACAGTTTCTGTCCCACATTACAATTAATTCAGTGTTTAAGACAATGACACTTCAGTAATGAGTACAAGCTCAACCTTTGCTGCCATGGCACCAAACATCCGAACCTCCTAATAGAAAGATGTGTTCTGCAAAGGTAGAATGATGCTGTATTACAACAAAGTGCCCGAGGGAAGGAATTAAATTACTGAGATATCAGTATTGTGTTTTCAAGGGAAGTTAAGATACAGCAAAGTTTCTGTAAGAGAAGACTTTTGTTGGCTTAAGGTGTGTGTGATAGGAAATGCAAGAGGATTATGTCTAGTAACCTCAGTGAACTATCATTTAAATAATTCTTTTAATGTATTCATTTGAGGTACATTTTCAGTGTCTTCATCCGTGTGGCTGCAAGGAAAACCTGACAATCTTATAACTGTTATCTGCATGAAATGAATTGTCTATTTACAGCTAAATCCTTCTCTTGTGCGCTCTCCTGTGGCTTCCCCCCAGTCTCAATTCCAATATGCTGGTTCAACATCTGCATTGATGTGAACATTTCATCTGCAAGTTTTCATTGAACTTTCATTTCAATTTGAGCACAGGCCCACAGGAAGCAAAGGGAGAAAATGAAACAGAGGCGGAGGAGACAGTGGAAAAGCAGTCAGTTATTACGTCTGGCTCTGAATAATTTACCTGTCACTCTGACTGTGTCGATCACAGAGAAACCCAGTGCTTTTGTAAAGGTGATGATGCTTTGATTGAAACAGCAACATTTTATATCTAAGTTTTACTATGATAGGAAACAAGACTAAAGGTCTACAACCATGCTAGTGGCTCTGTAAGGTTTTAGCTACTTATTAGGCACGGATGTGATATGAGCTAAATGCCAACAGCAGCATTCTAACATAATAATGCTGAGATGTTGATGCAAGTACAATTGATATCATGTTCATCACCTTGATTTGGTGTGTCATCATCCTAACATTTGGTAATTAGCACACAAAGGCAGTTAGATGTAAATCAGAGTTGTTTTTGTGTCCACCTGATGAATTTAATTCTAATATTCACCTTCTTTAGCTCTGATTTTGATCTCCACCAACTCCTGAGGGTCTCTTTAGCTGCTAAATGTTCCACTATGTTCAGCAGGTTCAGTGGGTTTTTAGGACACCAGAAAGGTCAGAGGATCACTACATTCAGCAAGCTTGATCCTCTGGAGATTGTGGCTTGAGTAGAAACCAGAAAAAACTCATCCTACAGTTTATTTTAACACTTGTTTTGCTCTGCCCATGTCTGGTAGGACCGCATGCAGTTGTGGCATGACCAGTCCCATCGCTACCACACAGAGCTGCAGGATTTCAAAAAGCTGACTGCTGTGGCCATTGATGCGCTGAGGAAAGAGCACAGCCTGCTATTCAAAGACCTTGAGGGAGCTGCAGTTCGAGCGGACAGGGTGGAGCGAGAGATGGAATATGTGGAAACCCAGACTTCCCCTCGGGCCTGTGCGAATAAGGCAGATAAGGTGGTAGAGCAGGGAGCCTGGGGGCTGGAGGAGAGCAGAGGAGAGGATGAGGAGGAAGAAGACTGGGAGGAGTTACACTCCAGAGTCTCTGGTGAGCTGCGGGGAAGTACATGCACAATTCAGCCAAACATCCTCCTGAGGACAGCTGCATTTGATCTTTCAGTTTTATTAATGATAGAGCCCTGGTATAGTCAGAGGCATTAGGATATATACATTGTATGTTCTATAGTTAAATCTAGCATTGCACATCACTATACCACCGCCTTAACAGAGTTGCTGTCATGGAAAAGCTATTCCAATGGAAAATGGAAAACAAACACTGTGCTGTTACAAGTCATTTAACGAAGTGCTTTGAGTCTGTGGGCAGTCATGTTTTCCAGGAGAAATGTGGGTTGCTGCAACTCATTTATTTCAGCAGCGCTACTCCCCTGTTTTTGCCGTTTGAGCACAGTGTTTGTCTTCATAATCTTCAGGTCCCAAGGCGTGCTGCTACAAACAACGCTGAGATATAACTGCTGCAGTAATTTACTCTGGTAATACAGGGCCTTATAACCATTTTAAAGCATGATGCGGAAACTTGGGAAATCACATAATTCCATGATACACATCACTCTTTATATTGGCAGATTTCACTGAATATGCACATTAAATTAAACATCTAATTCCTTTTTGCTCTTAACTGGTTCTAAAAGCTAAATCCCTTTGGGACCATTTCATCCAGACTCTTTATACAAAGCAAATAAAAAAATATTGATTTCTTTATTAATCTTGCCGATTTAATTAGAAAATCAATAACATACATTCAAGAATTATGAAGTAATATCATAAAGGGTCTGCTCAGAACCACAATGCTCTGCACTAAATAATCAAGGGAGATTTCACTCATTCAGGCGTTTTAATGCAAAGTGAATGACAATACAATGCAGAGCAATGGCTTCTCTCTTAGTTTCTGTGTTTAAAACCTTCTGTGAAATCTGGAGCTGTGTCTCTGCAGAGAGGAGGGACAGGAAGCTGCCCTGAAGCTGTGCTGTTACTCTCCAAGCTCATGAGCTCTGCACACAGTGAGCCATTGTGGATGTTTGTGAAGTGACCCAAAATGAACTTTGGTGCATTGTAGGGACCCATTTCAGATTTGTGAGCATAATGTTAATTTCGCCCTAGGACACATCAGGGGGACATCCTTTGTTTGTGTATTTTACTGAAAGCATTTTTATTAATCTTCTTTTACAGAAAGCATCATCATGCTGTCAGTGTGCTGCACTAATACTTCCTCTCATTATGAGTACGTGTGTCCAATTTCCCCCTGACTGGTTTGAATTTACCTTAATTCGGAAAGCCAGATATTGACTGCTGCAGGCTGCTTGATGTTTTGTAAATGTTAGGTTGCAAATGCACATTTCAGCTATGGAAAGTCACTTTACTGAAGCATGTTAATGGAAATAATTATGTCAGCTTGGGATAGAAATCTAAATAATTTTATTATAAATATATTAACTTAACACCTGTGATATATCTTTAGAATAGTTGTGTAATGTTTCATGTAATCTGAGGTGCAGCATCTGGATGTAGCCACATTTTGTTTTCCCTCGAGACCCTTTAAAGCGCCTGAAAACTTGTTTGAAATCTTTAGTAATTGTCTTTAATATTAAATATGCATACCCGAATAAACAAAAACCAAAGTTAACGCTCTGATTAAACATCCTTAAGTATTATTTATTTGGCACTACAAAATTCTAATGTGCTTCATCAGGACTTTGCGGTTGTGGTTTGATCAGATTTGATTGACAGTGGCCTGGCAACATGTCAACTGTCATCACATTTAGGTTCAATGTTGCTCCATGTTGTTATTGTTGCACCATCACCTCCAAAGTCAGTCCCATATAAGTGTTATCTTTGGAAAGTTGCTAATGGGACTAAGTGAACTGAGAGTAAAGTTATGAGTGTTTGAGACCTATTTTCTTAATTGGCTTCCTACTACGAGTGATGTGGTTCTACATGAACATATTCTGCCAAAATAACAACAGTTTTGGTTATTTAAGAGATTTCTGTTTTTGTCTGGCTGCAAATATAAACTTCTGGGATTATCCGGGAGAGTCATGTGGTTTAATGGTAAGTAATGTGAAGGAAACTCTACTATGTGACAAAGTAAAGCTTGATGCGCGCAACAACAGTGCAGTAAACAGTCAGTGGTGAACATTTCCTTAATTCTCTCTCACTACAGACTGTGTGGAAATCATCTCTGGCATCAGATCAGTGAAGATCCTGAAGAGAGTGGGCAGTCCCAAGGGCATGTGGACGAGAGACCCCAGATCATCCAAGGTTTACGTCTTTAATGGGACATCGGGAGACAGCATCTACCAGTTCAACTCTGTACGTGACTTTTCCCGCTCTGCTGGTGTCAGCAGCAGCAGACAGATCACGCTTCCCTCCGAGTGGAGCGGCCCCAGCAGTGCTGTTTATAACGGTTATTTGTATTATATAAAGCAAGAAGCAGATACAGACGTGCAGGTGGTCAAATATGACCTGCTGAGTGGCTCGGTGACAGACACTGCCATGTTCCCTGTGGAGAGCCACGCTACTGTTTACAACCTCAACCCAGAGACTGTCGCCGACCTCGCAGCAGATGACGAGGGCCTCTGGCTCCTCTATGCCACAAGCGACAGTGAACCAAACATCAACCTCGCAAAGATGGACCCTGCCACGCTTGATATAGAAAATATCTGGGACACCCGCTGCCCACGGGAGAATGCAGAGGCCGCTTTTGTTGTCTGTGGCACTGTCTATGTTGTTTACAACACCCGCCTGGCCAGCCGGCCCCGGGTTCAGTGCATATTTGACGTTAACGACATGGTGATCAGTGAGGAGGCTCCCCTGCTCTACTTTCCCAGGCGGTATGGAGCCCACGCCAGTCTGAAATACAACCCAGAGGAGAAACAGCTCTACGGCTGGGACGATGGCTATCAAATCATTTACAGACTGACCATGAAGAGGAAACTCCTGGTTTGACAGCTGGAAAGTGGTGTCATTTTTTCAAAGGCAAGGATAAAAAATTGGAACAGTACATTAGCCAAAGTCTTTCAGTAGCCTGCGGACTCTTCAGTCATGGTATCTTTAATAAAGATCACCCACATCACAAATGTTTAAGCAAATAAATTAGCTTTTGAACTGTTATTTATTAATTGGATCCTTTCCTTATGTGTGACATAAACAAAACAAAAACATGAAAATACCACTCCGTTTATTAGGGGCTGTCAGTGCTTACTGCTATGTATTGTGTGTGTCCTGCCCTCATTTAATTTGACCACCTGATTTTGTTAAGCCACCAACTGAGTTGTCATTATATTCTGTGTGTTGCCACCACAACAAAATTCACAGCGCAGAGCCCAATTTGCACAAGTCTTTTAATCAAAGAAAAGAAAATCATGTCACAGAACTGATAACACGTCACATCCCATGGGAAAGAAAAAAACAAACTCTTTTCTGCTGTTGATTTTCAGACTTGTCCAAACAAAAGAATGACAATTTGTAGCGGAAATACTTTATGCTATTTCAGTTTACTTTAGTACACACTGGGTCACTCGTTTTTTGATGATGATCTAAAATCTAAAAGGAACTTATATTAGACTTTTTGTCTTAAGTAACAACTGTTGATATCAATCACCAGAACATTTTCTCAAACATTTCTATTATTACAAATACAAAATGTTCAATAAAAAATTGGAAATTCAGTGCTATCATAACAGTTGGAAGGGATACAAGATCATATCAAGAAACGTTACAATATTAGGCAAAACTAGGAGGGCTTGAAACAGTCCATAAACTGAGGCAATTGATTTAACAGGTTTCTTCTAAAACATACCACGTTGTCAGAGAAATATATGACCATTTTAAAGTACGTTTAAAAAAAATGAAGAACAGAAACTTATTGTTCAAGCAACTGTTTCAAATTTTACACTAAAATAAGAGATAGAATAAGAGATTGGAAATCTATGATTAATGCCTTTAGTCTAGAGGATTTTCACCATCACAACAACTGTGTGAATGAGTGCAGATTTCAAACGGTCACATTTGTGGAGGGGTGTTGATGCTATCGTGAATTACGTCAAGAATGGACAATAAAGCTCTGACTCATTCTCGCTATAACAAGTGCCAATTAGAGAAATGCTACTGCTCTGTAGACGGTGACCTGTCCACCCATCAACTGCCCCCGCACTGTCGTCTCAGCCTCGCACACACATTGAGGAACTAAACAGCTCGGTCTGGGTAACAGTACCCATGACGGAAATGGCTAAAACAGATCCAGATAGGCCTGCTGAATGCATTTGCTCATGTCTTGATGTCTGGCCCCCAATTTTTCAAAGACATTTTCACAAACCCTGTGATATATGGCATGTTCAGCGTACTGTAGCCTGCAACTGAGTCCTGCTACTTGTCCTCTATTGCTGAATGAGCCACCAGCAGTCTAGACCATTCTAAGTCACTGCCAAGAACATTATTGCATATCAGATTAAAGTTGCTGTGGGCTGCTGTTCAGATAATGCGGATGCTATTCAATCAATTTTCCTCATATCGAAAAGAAATGATCGGAACAAGCCTCACCAAATATAATCTGGGAATGTTTCCTGGCAGTTTTCCTGCCTGATATAAAACTGACTCCAAAGCTTAACATTTCCTGATCCGAATGTACTGATGGTATCTGTGCATGCCAATTACAGCACAACAAAACTTCTTCTACTAGAGGATAAACCTGAAACTGAAAGCAAGGGGGAAGAAAACTGCCACAATGTCATGATAGCTCATACATGGATATTGTCATTCTTTAGAAATAAAGCAACTTGCTGGAAACCAGTAAAACTACTGTCCATCCTTGGATTTCCAAAACAGTTTTACACACATAGATTATCGGCTTTGTCAAGCTAATATAACACTGCAGTGAGAACCTTAATGGTAGCTAGTTATTGCGCAAACCCAAACTAGACAAAGTTAGCTTTTGAAGGCAGTGAAAAACGAGTGAAAATTCAAAGAAATGTTTTGGCTGAGGTGAATCGATCATGACATACACGAGCCATGTGACTTCACTCCGCTAAAAAGACAAAAATATTTAGCAGACAAACCAATAATAAGATTCCTCAAAGTAAGACACGAAACACACAATAATGCCATATTTCCATCATGTTTTCGACATGGTTTTCTGCCCTTTTTGAGATTTGATAGTGCCATTCTGCAATAATTTATAGCACCTGACTGGAAAGCATACCAGTTGTTTATCTCAATGAACTAACAGCTAAGGTAATAGAAATTTTTTTGTCCATTTTGTGAAAATTTGTGCTACGTTTGGATGTAATCCTGGTCAGTAAAAGTATAAGCTGTATTACTGTAAAACAAGTATTCTTCCTCACCTGCTTCTGTGCAAAACTATCACCAGCGTGTAAAAATCCAGGGAACCAGAATTCTCCATGCTAATAGCTAATTATGTACTCTGAGCTGAAAGTAAGGTTTCCTTCTTGGGATATAGAACATTTTCCATGCATTACGTTTGCAATTTGTGCATTGCATGGCCCAAAAACTACATGTCGCGATGATCTCCTCATAAGCTCTCAGTCATTAGTCACATATTTTACCACCGTGTGCTTGTGCATCTCAATGCTAAATGCTTGGAAACCCGTCTATTACTAAACCAAAACTAGAACTACAGGAGGGGGTCATTACCCACAAATTTTATGTTTTATTCTCACGACAAAGCAATATGGGACCCTCCATTACATAATATTTTAAAATAAAACCATAGGTGCATTACTGTGTTTCACCAATTACAGAACCAGTTATAGGACAGTGATCCAAGCTGGAGTTTTGTGCATCTTTTATCTGGCTAAAACTTAAAGCTATTGTAAAGTCAGCACATACTATGCAGGGGACCATTAAAGGAATTACACAAATGCAAAGGAAAGTGATAACAGCTGCGCTGTAGTCTTTTTCTTGATCACATCAAATAATATAATATATATAAAAAATAATCCATTTACCACATGTTGCAGATCAAGCGTCTGGATGGCAAATTCAAATACATGGTCTCCCTGTACAACAGTATGATCAATGACAGGATAAACATCAATAAAGTTGCATGTTGCTTAGTTCAAAAGACAAATAATTTCACCAATTTCAGAGTTGAGTTTTTTCTCAATCACCACCAACAAGGCTACATATATTAAAATGTCAGTAATTTTTTTTAACCGATACATATCTTCGTAGATTTTCTGGTTTTCTGTTTAGAGAAACAAAACATACATAAAGTAACCAGCAGACGGCTACACATGAAACTATACACATCCACTAAAACCTGTTCAGAAAACGAACAAGAGGATAGGAAAGTGTTTTTGTGAAGCACAGCGTTTGTGTGAGTTTTCATTTTGGAAGAAAGGTTTGCGAACATCAAACGGAGAAGGTCGGGGGGTGTGTAAAGTGTGCTCACAATTTCCCTGTTTACAGAAACCTCCAGAGCTCCCTTGATAAAAAGCTTGCTTCCATTTTGTTACTGTCTATTTCAAAATATTTTCCTTTGACTTGGTTTTTAGTTTAGTTGTGTTCAATAAGTTACTTGTGCCTTTGTCAGGTAATTTTAATTATTCTTCTATTGAAAATTGATAGAGATTGAAAACATTGTTTTGGCAGCTATAATACTGCAGCCAAATTTGATCTCATGTGAATGCCAATACTCCTGTTGTTGTTTCTTCTTGTGACACAAAACCTCTTGTCTTGGCTGATCGTGACAACACACTAAAGCTGCAGATTTCCAAGCTTAGAATATTTCAGTTTCAGCCTAATCCAACCTCTAATCAATAAGTCAATAATTGCTTATGTTATTGATGAAACTGGAAGTACAGCAAACTTTTACTGTGCACAAACAATAACAACTAATGGAGCGGTTTTACATCTAATAGTTCCAAAATGCTACGGTTCAGTATTGTTTTCAAAGGAACACAGCACTGTGAAATTCAATGACAGAGAAAGCTGTAGAGTTTTGAAATTGCCTCAGATCCCGTTAAAGATCGTCTCTTTTTCTACCGCAGCTGAGTCTTCAGCTTCCCTTTTTGAAACTTCCGCCGATCTCAGGGAGCGAAATCCAACTGAGTTTTTCCATCAAAGAGCCTCTACCAGCACAAAGCTGAATCTTCAGCGTTTGGAAAGTCTCCTGTGAGGACACCAAGCTCACCTCAGCTCGGTTAGCTCAATATTAAATCTCTGCAGACTAGAAGTCCAGCAAATCTGTTCTGATGACAACAAGGGCAGCACTGGGTCATCACAACACCCACATTTCAAATCAGTGACCCTAAAACTTTAACCTGAAAAGACAGTGCTTCACACAACTAACTGACTGACGGTGGTCTTAGATCAGTTCTTGGGAGTGCTCTGGGAATAGACTTGAGGAAGGGAGGTAGGGAGAGAGCGAGAGAGAGAGAGAGAGAGGGAGAGACAGTGGGGTTGTGTTTCTCCTCAATCAGACAGACAGGAAGTGGATCAGCAGGAGGGAGGAAACCCCCTTTTGGGCTGGTGGGTCACAGGTGGCTCTGCTCAGGGACTAGCAGGGGGCCTGGGTGAGGGGCAGGAACCTTGGCTGTCAAAGCTGGCTGTCCTCGCCTTCCACTGCAGGACACACAGACACAAGGAAATGATTCATAGCATAATACAGCATGTTACTCTCATGTTACTTTCAACGCAGGGCAAATATCTGTATAGAGAGGTGTTCCAGCAATATAAGAGCAATGTAGGTTTTTTGTTTTGTGACCAGCCTTTTCATTTATTTCGTTTTCCCATTAAGTTCGGTGAGGATGCAAGAAAATAACAAGGAACATGGGCTCAATAATTATTATGACAAGATACCTATATACAAGGCCCTATAACTATAAACCTGTTTAAAGTTATAATTTGTTTAATAAATATATAATAAAAATGATAAAATATTACATTCACATATGTTTGAATGTCAAGGTGTAATGTGAGTGTAAATGGTTGATTGTCTGCAAATGTCAGTCGCGTGATAAACTGGTAACCTGTGGTTATAGATGATGAATGGAAAATAAAATATATAATATAATATATTATACTATGATATACAATAATACAAAATAATAATAAATATATGTACAGTATACAGTATATATGTTTAATAACAGCATATATATATTCTAAAAATGTAATGTAATAAAAAATAAAATGTAATAAAAAACAATGTTGATTGAGCCTTTAGTTATTCCAAACAATACTGATAATGCAACACACACAAAAAAATATTTTAATGTTTTTTGCCAGTTTGGAGGATAGTCATGCTTTATGCTTTGGATGCATAATCCCCATAATGCTTTGGGGGATGTAAGCATGAAGTTTATTGCCATGGAATCAGTGAGTTACGCTGCGGGCCTATTTTAGCCGAGATATTGGGCAGTTCCCATTTGCAAATGTACCAACGGATCTACAGACAGCTGTCCACGTTTAACTCTAATAGGCTACTGAAGAAAACTTAGAAACTTGTTGATTTTCAGGCAGGTTCTGGACTCATAAGGAGCTTGTGTTTCTGTGATCTTTGTGCAGATTTATGGATTTTATTTGCGATGGACATTGGGGAGAATTATATCTTCCGAAAGAATAACTGTGGGTTCATGTGGTGTCGGAATAAGTGGAGAAATGTTTTCCCAACTGGGAAAATTCACATGAATGCCTGATGTTGGAACAACAACTGGGAAAGTTGAAGAATATTTTGGTACAATAGTTGCCAAGTTGTTGACTTACACATATAAAGAAACACGGCAGACAGCATGGTTGATGGTTATAAACTTTTGATTAATGGTGCAAAATAATGTATTGCATAGGCATTTTACAAGGTCATAATGGTTTGTTTGCTATCCATGTAGCGTGGCCTAGATGTCTCTGTGTTGCTTATACACTCTGAAATTGCTAACCCAACACCTCTTTCTAGCAGCGTCCATGTTGTTTCCACACAATGCACAACATTCATGGAATGCACGCAACATTGAAATATGTGTATCATGTCTGCGTGTTCTGATTTGACTGAGTTATCATTCCGAGAAGGAGTCCGATTTTTCACGCAAGTACATTAATTGCCTCCATGAGCTGTTTGTCAGCCAGTGTGAACTGCTGCCAGTGTTATTTAGCTGGCCAAATACACAAACTACCACCAGCTGTTTTCAGAACACCTGCTTGCATCTGTCCCTTTAACCTCATGCAGTATATTTGTTGCCTCATGTCTCCCTCTATTACCCCACCCCCAACCCCCTCAGACTCTCCGCTCACAGTTCCCTAGAGCAAAGGTTTTAAACTGTGGGAGCCGAGAATTTACAGCTAAGCCCCCGATTCCTCCTTCTAAATCATGAACATGTACAGAATAATCCTTGAAAAATGACTCCACCCTCCAACCTACCTCCTTCTCAGATTTCTTGGACTCCAGCAGGGGGTGCCAGTGTGCAATGGGCTTGCGTGGATAAGCCAGCATTTCGTTCCAGTGGTCCCTGCCAAGTCCCTCGGCATGGCATCCAACCCTCATCACACCAATGATCTCATTATGACCTACCCTGTGGGGACACACACGTAATGCATAAAGTCTGACTTAACCTAACACGACATCTCATACATGAAATTGTTGCTGATAATTGCAAAAGGGGCATTTTGTTAAGAAAGGAGACGCAAATCTGAATTTGGATATCCTGCTGTTCGATACAGCGAATCTGCAGCTGATGACACAAGAACTGACTAATCTGTGGAAGGCCTTCAAAGGAAATCTTTGCTGCATTAACATTGTCTGAAGTGTAAATTAAAGCAGTTTTTTCTTGACATAATCCCTAGATTATTAGCACAACTTGATTAAATCCTAGCATGAGAGCAGAAAGTAAAGAAAACACAAGGGACTAAGTTTCAAGCTAGTATCTGCTCCTTTTACGCAGAAAAACAAGCACACATACTCTGACCTTTAACACGCATGTTCTCATTCTGTCAGCTGTCGGTACTGCATCCCCTTTTCCCTTTCCTGCGATAGCTTCGCATACTGTAAACATAAAGGTACTGCAGTGCACTACTCTTTTTCTGTAGAACTACAATTTGACTGGCTGTCATATATAAATGAGGATTACTCAAAATTGTGTGTTCATCCCTCTCCAGACATAAAAAAATGAAAATACTCTGCTTTTAATAACAATTTGTGTCTTATGACACAATCTATTAAAATGTAGTTGATTTTTCCACAAAAATGAACAAATTTAAAATTACACCTTTTCCTTCTCCCTAATTGAAAAATCCAGAAATACGCGTCATAAATTCTCATTTTGAATTTTTAACTTTCGGACACAAGGTGTCTCCCACTTCTCAGTGTATGCGCGCCAGAGGTTTCCAGTTTCACACTTTTGAAGTTGCATATTGGACCATGATTGGCTCCAAACTAAATGAAACACATGAGCTCAGAGAAACTTTCCCTCTTCAGCAGGTTCATTTGAAAGCAAACTTCTCTACTTCTGCACATACATCGTTCTGCACACTGAATGTCAAACATCCAAGTGAATTAACAATAAGACATTTTACTTAATGTCCTCAACTGTTGGTTTCTAGCACGCTCAGACGTGATGCTAAATTAGATGTTTGTACGTACAAATCGTAGTCCATGACAGATATATGCAGGCTGACATGGTCCATACTGTCTGGCGGAATGTCAAAGATGATGGCCTCATTGTAGGTGGGATTCAGCGTGTTCTTTTTTATGGTCGTCTTCTTCTTTTTCAAGCGTCTCCCATCACATATGAGCGACACTTTGACGTAGGGATCTGAGAGGAAAAGAGGAAGATGGAAAAAAGTGACTTTATCTAAATAGGAACTGCTATTAATTACATATCTGCAATGTATTGACGCTCTCCTATTTATCCATCTTATTTAGGAAACTGCCAGAGCAATAATTAGCATGAAGAGCATGCTTCTGGGATTATTAAGGGAGCGGAGCTTTTACGATGTTTGCCTTGACTACCAAAACATCTTCAAAGATGTTAGTGAAGATACAGCCATCAATGGCTTGTTTCATTACCCAGTGTGTGTGTTTTTTTGTTTCTATTTATGCATGAAGGCAACCCTGGAGGATATGGCATCAGTAATATGCATAAAAGTAGATGAGTCAACGCCTTTTGTAAAGATAAAGGACGATGGGCCATAGATAGCTCAACCAGCATGACTGAGAAAGCTTCCTGATGAATGCTGATTTCAATCTTCATACGTCAGTGGCAAATCGCCTCGTATCATCCATTATGCCACATTTTAGTCAGATGTAAGCTGCCCTAAATCTATAAACGACAAACAAGAGTGCTTGTTTTGCAACCCATCATGCTTGAAGGAACAATTTGATAGTTTACGATGCACAGATTGAAATAATGGCAGACAGTTAAAATCGTGAAATGTCATTAAACGTGGGAGGAAAAATGCACTCCGAATTACACCTGAACCCTGGCATTTAATGCACAATAAATGTCACATTTTACAAGTGATATCAGTATTGCAGCAAAACATGGAATGGGAAAGTGGAACAGCAATCTATTAAAATAAACAGACCACATGCAAGTATTTGCTGACAATGTCTTAATATTGCAAGTGCTGAATATTAATAACTGCTGAAATAAGTGGAACGCAGCTGTAGAGATGGCTCTCCACTGTTTGTTCACTTTATCTGACACGCTGACAATTGGATATTCACAGCGGGATCATTCATTTTAAGCCATTGCAGCTGTAAGTGAATCACACAAACACACACACAACACACCTGAGTATCCAGTGATGTCCATGGCCTTGAGGTTCCTGCACTTGATGACAGTAAGTGTGAGTCTGCCCGCGGTGGGCAGGTAACATAGTGAGAACATGATCTCCCCAAGGTCAACACTTTCCTGTGAGAATACACATAAGCATAAAATCTATTTCAGTTTCATATTTACATTCAGCACTGATCGTCTGAGTCAGATTGATGTACAGTAAGTGTTTCATACTCAAGGTCTGTTTTTGGGATCAATGTTATATTTTATTTATAGTCTGCTCTTTGTAACTGCCAGAGCTCGTAGTCAGTGAAGCAGAAGATGAACACAAAAATTACTTTATTTAATGTACCACTGCGTTATTTGTTATCATTCTTAACTTATATCATTGCAAAAACATGGTTAGGTTTACAGTGGCCTCTTATTCCTACAGGTAACTAGATCATTTGAGCACATAACAGTGTACAACAGAAGTAATATGATGCAAAATAATGCATCATTTCTATTTGCATTTTTGGCTTGAAAAGGCGCTGCATTATCTGCTTGTTGTTTGGAAACTGCAGCAGTGTTTTTAGATCAGGTACAGGAGGGATGCAGGGGTATTGTGAGTTGTGTTGAAAGTATTGTGTTCAACATTTGTTGTAAAGCATGCAGATAATGAGTTGTATTGCTGCCATTTTGTACGATTGGAAAATATAAATCATGAGGTAAACTTAAAAAAGTTGTTTGACATTTTAGGAAAATGTGCTTTCTTGCAAGGGAAGACTGACACCCTTCTCATGTCTGTGCATTAACTATGAAGGTAGAGCCAGGAGATGATTAGCTTAGGAAAACAGTCTGCCTTTGTCCAATGGTCAATACACCAGCACCTCTAATGGCCTGATCACGCTATTAAGAGTTAACTCTCTTCAAACAAATGCTCCTTTGAGAAGCAGTTCATACTTTGGCAGCGGCGGTTACATAGAAGTGAATTATGCAACACAGCTGATCCCTTGGAGTTTAGCTCCATAGTTAAAGCACAAATTTGAGGTGCAATGTTCTCATCAAACTTTTGGGAAGAATGCAAATAAGCATATTTGTGCATTAGCATTTCTTGATTATAAAATTGTAAAGTTGTAAGAAAAAATATGAATCAGAAATATAATGCGGACAAGGAAATTAAAATTTAAAAAAAAAAGTAGGAAATTCAACATGGGTTACACTTCAAGGCCATGAGGTTATTTAGCTGTCAGTATTTCTCTAACTTCCCGATCAAGTTTTTCATGCAGAAAAAAAGGGAGTGCTGCAACTGGGTCACAAACGATGGTATTGGTAAAACTGCAGTAAAAAAACAGGTGCTCTTCAAGGAGAGGTAGAGAGTAGAGTAAAAAATATAAGAACAATGACTGTCCATTATTATTAGTGGAAGTCCATGGTTGGCACTCTGATTGTTAATGTTAAATTATGAATAACCAATGCTATTAGTAGACTGGACAGTCATTGTTCTTTTATTTTTTACTCTATGATGCATTTGCCGAACACCAAATTTCATTTTTCTCACTGCAGTTTTCAGTACATTCACCAATTCTGATCACTTTTCCTGATGATCATCATCAAGACAGTAAATTAAAACAAAACAGAGAGGACATTACATTTCCAGCTCAGTAACGTCAGCATAATGTAGTTCAATTACCCACATTATCAACGAGTGAACGAGTCTTAGAAAAAGAGTTTTTTTAGAAACTTCTTACACAAGTTCCCTTGTGTAAGAATGTTTTCTATACTCTAATTTACTTCTGAGATGAAACTTTCCAAGCGCAACCAGTCCACCCTCCAAAATATAAGCTTTGACTTGTGTAGAAACTGTCCTGTGTGAGTCCATACTAAGCTAATGAGAGTTCTGTTATCTGCCTCATGTGGGTTCTTAGCCCCATCCTATAAACAGTATTAAGGTCGCACAGACCTCTAATCTCTCTGAATGAGCTTGGTGAGAACTTCGCTGATTAGCAAATCTCAACATGTCGGACTGCAAACTTCAGTCTTAGCGTTTCTTCACACATACAGCTGCGATTTGGCTTTCTCTGCTGTGCAAGTGAGGGATTTCGTTTGAAGGGTGTGAAGGTTCAGCCTAATGTGAGAGCACAGCAGAAATGTCAAGTGTTGTAAACGCATGAAGTGACATTTTGATTGTCCTTTTAGTAACACGGGCTGTTTTGGTGCCAGTCAGTATCATGTGTAGGCTACTGCATTAATCATTTTTTTTGCCACGGTAGCAACAAAGCTCCAGGGACGGCAATGTTATTCTGTTGATTGGTCATTAGGTCAGTCCACCACTTTGGTCCACTCTGAAATATCTAATATAATGACTATTTGATGGATTGCCATGAAATTTTGTACAGAGGATGAAGCACACTGACCCAACCCCCTCACTTTTTCTCTAGCGCCTTTTCACATATCCAGTGAAACATCTTACTATCTACCAGATGGATTGGCACAACATTTTGTACAGACGTTCATGATTTCAAGACAGTGCATCCTAATGATTTTGGTGATCCCCTGACTTTTTCTCTAGCACCACCACAAGGTTGACATTTTTTGCTTTTAGCAACAACTATTGGATGCCTTTGGGTGCCTTGATATTTGGTACATGGACATCCGTGGATTGTAATAAATGTGGTGATCCTTAAACCTTCAGAGCGCCATCATTGGGTCAAAATATAAATGAGTCTAATACTTTGATTTGATTGCTTGCAAAATTACATTCCATCAGCTTCAGCTGTACTTTGTGTTTAGCGCTAATTAACCAATTTTAGCATGCTAATATGTAGACAACTAAGACAGTGATCATGTGTAGTTTTGACTGGAATGTCATGCTAACTATTGGATGGATTGCCAAGATGTTTCATACAGATATTCATGTTTCAGGATGAAATGTAATAACTTTGGTGATCTCCTGGAGTTGTCCTAATACTGTCAACATGCCAGAATTTAACTCTTTCTAACACTTTAGTGCTATGTTGCAAATTTTATTGTGACAACACGCCAAACTAAGATGGTTAACATAAACATTACACCTGCTAAATATCAGCATGTTAGTATTTTCACTGTGAGCATGTTAGCATGTTGACATTAGCATTTAGCTCTACATTATTAATAAATGAAATAAATGATTTCCTTTATTCATGCATCAAATTAGCACGTTAACACTTCCCAAATTCACAGAGAACACAGGAAGAATAATCTGAGTCAGTCAGTATAGGATACTGGTCTCCTCAAGACTCTTTTATCTTAGCTTAATGCTTGTAAGTTGGTGTTATTGATGAATATCTCTCCTTGATCTATGACCCACCCTATGCTTAATACTGGCGTCTCTTCCACTCATTAAGCTGCACAGTGTCTTTACATTACACCACTTCATGTTTGTTTTTTGTTTCTACTGAACCCCGCCATCTGGGCATTCTTTATGTTGCCAATGTTGAATTTAATGTAAGCAAGGGATTTTGTCATAAAATCATTTGGTCGTTCAATAAAGTTTGTGTGCCAAGGAGAGCGCCACCTGATATTCTGCCTCCTAAGCAATAACAGGAGCTCAAGTTCAACAACTGGGTGGGTGTGTGGGAGTGTGGGAGCTGTCAGATATAAGGGCTCTGTGGACGTGATAAAGTGATGAGGGCTCTAAGGTGCCACACAGTGACAGAAACAGCACTAGCTGAAAATGGCCCCTGGAAATCCTCATCAAGTAACAAAGCCAACAGAAAAATAATTGGATGAGTACGCTATGAGTTAGAAATATCCTTTTTTGTTTGAGATAGAAACATCTTGTAACTACAACAATCGCACATTATGTAGTTTCATAAGTGACAATTGTGTTTTTATAAAGTAAAAAATGGAAATATGTATCTAATTCTTAATGATGCATTTGCTGTTTAAACCATTACATAATTTTATTCCCATTGCCAGGATTTAATTCCCTAAATGAAAATTTTGCCTAGACACTTAAAAGCTCTCTAAATCATTTTTTATTAATGGATTTTATATTTTTCATATTTTAAGTCACTGTTAAATTATATTTTCAATTACATATTAATTCTCTACATGGAGATGCTGACATGCTGCATTTTCTTTACACTGACAGGTTTATCTAGTGGCCTTAAAGTAGCAAAAAAAATTGACATTTTGGGCTCTATTTCAAGTGGTAAGTCTTGGATGCATGGAATTGTGTGGGTGTCTCCAAGCATACCTGCTCATGTACTTGCAGCAGTGCAAAATGCAAAAAGGCTAGTTGAACTGGAATATAGATTAGATGGTATGAATTTATTAGTAAATTCACTCTCAGCCAATCACATCAATGCTCTCATTGCTCTGAAAGAGCTGGGCCAATCACAGTGAAGCATGACAACAACTGCTCAACAAATGGGATTGCTCATTGAAGCTGAGCAGACACTCTTCCTTTTCATTAATCTTGTTAGTTGTGTTAACTCACACATGTTGTAATTAGCCTTTCTGCACGGACAGAACTTGCAAATTTTATGCTCACACTGTACAGACCAATTAACCGTCCATGACCTGAAACTCACACTCAGAGTGAGCACATGACCTCTGTTCGTGTTTTGCCCGGTGACTCCTCATCTCCTATACAGTTTTTCAAACAAGATGGCTGCGTTCTCAGCAACTTGAAGTAAAAAAGGAAATCGGACCCTGGAACTGCTCAAACTACCAGACAGCCGACCAAAACTTCAAGAAATCCGTCTGATTGTCCGACAGCAGAACATTGATCGTTTAGCCAGTTAATCAGGTGCGCTTCAAAACAACAAGTGATTCTAAAATTAGTTGGAGGCGACGAATTTTGGGCTAAAATCAGGCCTAATGCATACCGTGCATGCCCAAATTAAAGTGTGAAGATTTTAATGTATACTTCAGCCCACCAGTATATGTCAATATAAGCCCCTCTATACAATCAGTTTTTTGATGATGACTCTTGAAGAAAGAGAAAAAGCCAATAGATTCTTACACTGGTGGCATATTGGATGTCCTTCCATATGTTCGTCTCCCTGGAGAGGTCTGATGTCTCAAACAAGTTTTCCAGCACCACTTCCCCAATCATGTCATGCCGTGAAAACCGGTCAAAGTCAAAGACACTCATGTGGAGCTTCCTGACTGCCAGCTCATCGTAAGGCACGGGAAATTGGAAGCTCTCACTGAATGTGGGGTTGAGTGTCTTCCGGTGGACACGAGTCTGGAACTTCTTGCGATCAGGCAACAGGTAGACCTTCACGTAAGGGTCAGATGTGCCACATAAGTCCTTGGCAGGTAGGTCTACTGCCTTGAGGATGTTGACTATGAGTGCCTCGTTTTCATAGTCGTACTTCAGAGAGAAGTTAATTGTGCCACAGTTTTGACTGCTGCCCTTCTTTGACGAATCCTCTGATTCCGGGGTCTTCTGTTGGTAGAGCTCTGGCTGGATGCGCCCTATGCTGGTGGGCTTTTCGTCTCTGTCCACCACATAGTCATTTCCCAGGTCAAGACTGCCTACCTGCATCTGCCTGGGCAGGTGTCTTTTGAATGAATTGTGCCTGTAGAGACAGGAAAGAGAGGAAGTAAGAAAGAGCGAAAGGCAATGAATGGCTTGTGGTTTGAGTTAAAGAGCTATTAGTGAAGAAAACAAGGATACTCCGGGCTGTTTCGAAATCGAGGCCTCAGACACACGGAACTGACCTCAAAAACTAGCACTAACAAAGACTGACTGATTGTGTCACCTCAGGTCTTCTTTTAGAGTTGAAATTGATCAAAGACAGCAGCCAACAGCTAGTTGAGTTCTTTCCTGTGTGAGAGGAAATAACTAGTGGCCTGTGGCCTGTATTTATATTGTTTTTAAAAATGGAATCAAAACCCTAGAAAGCAGGCCTACTATTCTCATGCCACGGTCATTCTTGTAACATGCATGAAATGCCAAATATGAATACGTTTCACTTGATTTCCTTCTAACAACAGTTTTGTTTTTCTTTGCTTTGCACTTGGATTGTCAATAACATACAATAAGAGGTGTAGGTAAAATACAAAGATAAAAGTCAAGATAAAACTGAACTAAATGTACGAAATCAAAACAACAACAACAAAAAAAACACAGTGACATGCCAATGAAGACCCAGTTTGTTGTCTCAGGACTCTAAATGGACATTTTTGCTGTTTTAGTCCAGGAACGAATAGATGTATTTACAAAAAGATATCTGCATAATAAGTAGAATGGACTACGGATGTGCACTTATTAACATGGTGAAAACATGCAATTCTGTTAGGATTCCTAAAGCCAATATTTTTTTCTCCCCTCTATTCCACTAATTCTTGCAAAGAAGCCATCACGTATAATTAGGCTTACCATAATGACCTGCAAAGAGGTGCCTCTGGGGCAGTGACGAACACGATCCACAGTATTTATTACAATTAACTTTGTAGATAGCAAACTGCTTAGACAGAGAATTTCTACATTCATTAGCGATATATTAAGGCTATGTTGGTGCCTTCTCTCTGAAAATACACAGTGTGAATTTTTCCTATTTACATTTTTTTCTTAATTTCATGTTGGATTAATGGACCTTCTGTATCACATAATGTTGTGTCTTGTATGTACCCCTAAGCATATTTACACATGAATAACCACATCACAGTCTCGTGTATTATCAGTTTCTACATACACATGTGTGTATATGACTAACCGAGTGGAAGAAGCTGGCTCAGTGGTTTGCCTCTGCATACGTTGCGTGCGGCGCAGGAAGTGCTCCCTCATGGAGAGCTGAACATCGGTGGGGATGTCGGGAGATGTACGGCTTATCTTCACTGCCGCCTCCAGGAAACCCATCGAGCCCATGGGGTCCTTCACCTTCTCTGTCGCCATGGTGACTGGTGATTGCTGGGGACTGGGCAGCAGTAGAGGCGGCTGTTGCGGGCAGTGCTCTGGACCACAGGATGGGGTGAGGGGTGGACTGGGGAAGTGGGCCTTAGTTCGCCAAGGCTCACAACACAGCTTCCAGGAGATGAATGTAAGAAGGCCCAGCAGAGCCAGGCCACAGACCACAAACACACCGAGCAGGAGGCCAAAAGTAGCGTCTGGTGGCGAGCCGCGGGGACCAGAAACAGAGGATCACACAATATGGACAAACAGATGGTGATTACAAGGGTGAGAGGAGAGAGAGAGAGGGAGACAGTCTATTAGGACATGATTTTTCAAATGATCTCAGTAGTTTTTATATAAGGCTAGGGACAGCCAGCCAAGTATACTGGGAGATGTGCCTCATAAATATTAGAGTAACCTCCATTAGTCTTCAGTTCAGCCAAAGGATACGGAAAGCATATTAATGTAAGCAGAATGTGAGCATGGTATGCACTCATGCACATACACATATACACACATCATTTTCTTTGACATTAGACTCAGTAAAAGTAATTAGTCTGACAAATGACATAAGTGATGAATATAATTTATATGCATTTGGAAAAAAATACACCTAGGAATAGAACCAAAGTGTCAGAAGGCTTCCTGTTGGATTTTTATCAAGAAACAGATAAAAGGAGCAAAGCACAGTCAAACTCGTTCATTTTCTTTTCTGAATATGCTTCCTGGGGAACAAGCGGCATACAAAGACCTGGAAACGCGCCAAGAATGCTGACAAGCACTCTGCAAGGATTCATAAAGACTCAGGGGAAAAAGAAACACAGAAAACATACATTATCTTCGGCTTTCACCTTTGGGACCTTTGCCAGAGTCACTGCATTGTTGATTTGGAGTAATTATATTTCACCACCAGACACTTGGAAAGTTTTCCACACTTTTCAACCATGATTTCATTAATTCTGAAAATTTTGCTCGAGTGCTCTTTTCAGCAGGCCCTGATGACTTGTATTTATGTACAATAACTCAAGCTGAGGAGTGTCTCGGTGGCCTCTCAGAGCATCCCTGAACTCTCTTCAGGACTCTTTTCTGTTATTTACCTGGCTCAGCCTTTCCTCACTTAAGCAAAAATATGAGCGTGAACAAGTGCTGAAATCTGCAGGTGAAGTTTTTAGAGAATACATTTATTATATATGTAAGTATTAACAGAAATGGATTGTAACTTATTACTCAAGTACTGTACAAGTCAAGTACAATGTAATTATGTGAATATTTCATTATGCATGCTACTCTGTACCACTCCACTACATATCTGAGGGAAATATCGTACTTTTTACTTTACTGCATTTATCTGACAGCTCTGGCTGCCAGTTACTTTACAGATAAGATAAATAATAAATTAATTTTAAATAATAAAATTAAATAAAAACATATGATAAGCTTTCAAAAAATCTAATTGAGGCCTATTGTTATGTTTCAGATGTCTATGAGATGTTCGCATTTCCACCAAAAAGACTTTCCCCACTAAACTTCTTAGATTGTGTTCTCAGCAAGTTTTAACAATGTTATATAGCTACTCTTAAGTAGTTTAATCTATAGCAATGTCTTATATTGTATAGAGACAACACATGTATTGTGTAGAAAAGTTACTATAGCTATCTGATCTAGTTCTGAGATGTAGTGGAGTAGAAATATAGCCTAAAATGAACATACTCAGTAAACTAAATTCCACCACTGGTCTTTGATGTCAAATTGTATTAAATTTCAAAATAACTCAGTTGCATGAATAGTAATATGACACACTAAATATTGTATGTTTAAACTATCTTTAGTTGACTAAAAGGCTATAAAAAGATTTATAAAGAGAACATTTTCCACTTTTTTGCACAAATTAAGAACTGTCATGTTCAAAATTCTAACTTAATGGAGTGTCCACTAAGCCAAATTTATAGCTTAGCCAAGCGGTGGACAGGATTTCAAGTCTGGAGGATTTATGCCTGAGGAGGATTTCTCAGCTGTCCACAGCCCTGGCCTCTCCATGTCATTCGAAATTTCACACAGCTCTCCACAAAGCTTCGTCTTGACTGGACTGTCGCTCGCAGAGTCTTCAGTCGCCATCACAGCAAATTGAAGCAGACCATGCACTGTGCACTGAAATACGAACGCCCTGTGGTGACATCGTTTGCTGCAAAATGCGTTGACATGTCATAAATGTGTATTTGAGTATGTAACTTGTTTTACTTTTTCCACTACAGCAGCACCCTTCAAAGTGAAGTATCCACTAAAGAATTTTTTTTTTATAACTCTGACACTGTGGGGCCACTCCAGACAACATTGAGACAAGTCCCATAGCCCCATGTCCGTGGGACATTCTCAGTGTCACAAAGTATATTGATGGTGTAACATCAAACAAATTTATATTAATGGGTTTTGTCAAACATTTCATTCTTCATTGTACTTTGATCTGATAGATACTATTTCTTTAGCCTATATTTGTTGACATTTTCACAAACTGGCACTATTAGTAACTACAATCTGAACTAAACTGAATTAGCTATTAGCAGTTGCCGTTTGCCATGTGTCCATGGATGTAAAGACAACTATCACTGGATTACTTTAATACTGATGAAAACTTAAAAAAAAAAAAGAAGATTCCCAGGGTCAAAATCGGAATTTTGCCTCTTTTTTCTGTCCTTTTAAGCGGATTTAAGAATGTTGGTTTGACTCTGAAAACATACCTATCATGTCTGTGTGGTCAAATTTGACAGGCAACTTTGAGTTATACCTCTGAGAAGGAGCACAGATTTTGACGCAAATTGTGTCAACCGGGCGCTAAAGGTTTTAAAGCACCTTGTTAACCCCCATGAGCTGTGTCACAAGTAGGACAAATCAGAGAGCCAAACTACAATAACCAGGGTTAGGAGGATTACTTTAAAAATGTAATCCAGTACAACTACTAATTAAAAATTTAATCCAAGTTAGTGTTGTATTACTCCAGACCGGTCTTGGTGTTGAGACCGGTGTTCTGCCAGCGGACCACAGACAAGGTAACAGTGACAGCAACTTTAGCATTTAACTGAAATCATGATTGATGGTCGAGTTGAAGGCTAGCCAAAGTAAGCCGCAGTTGTCAGCTGAAAATGTGCAAACGTGCGTTTGTTGCTCTCCTTTTTGGGCCATCAGTTGTAACCTCACAATCAAGAGTTAACTGGGTGTGAGGGAGCTGCACCTTCTAACTCACCTGCAGCTCTCTATGTAGATCTTTATAATAGCAAACATTACATTACATTTATTCATTTAGCTGACGCTTTTATCCAAAGCGACTTACAATTGCTATACATGTCAGAGGTCGC
>JAPMOB010213078.1:0-27966 GCA_029875015.1 Lepomis gibbosus | reverse complement strand
AACACCGGTGGAAAAACACTGAGCTGCAGCACACAGCTCTCCTCTCCCTTCCAAACACTAGCTACCCTCCAGGCAGTCAGAGGACATGAAGTTGTTGTTACATTGAAGTAGAGACAGAGCTCGGTTAAAACTTTATGGATGAAAGATACTTTTGTTACAGATTAATAACTCATCACTCTGAAACTCTTGCTCCAGTCTATGTTGCCAAGCTGGTAAAAGGATATACAGCTGAACCAAAGCCGTGTTTAAGGGCTTCTCACTGACCCACCCTTCTCTGCTTCTGATTGGCTAGTAGTTCCTTAACTAGGAACTGTGCATGTGGCAACTCCCAACAAAGATCATTTAGAGACAAGATGTATCACTCCTGTTGAACACAGGGTGAAAAGAGGCAGCAATGTTCAGTATGAAAACGAATGTGGTGTTTTTGAAAATCAAACCACATAAACCTGTTCTGGTACAACCGCTGAATAAGATTGTGAACCTGAAAATGAGCATAATATCACCTCTGTAATGTCTCTTTAATCTACACAGTAAAGACACGCTTTTCAGTTGCTCTCTGCTCAGCTTTTATTTGTACTACTTTGCTTATTGAAAAGCTTTTAAGGGTGTTTGCTAGACAGTATAAACTAAATCACTGTCAGGATAATTCATGACAACTTTGGGTTGCTAATATTTACTTGGCCTCCCACAATCTAAGTGCAACCCAAACAGTAACTTGGACTACTGACAGAAATCCCTTTTGGCCGGCACTATGTCTCTCTGCTCATCAGGAGAGATTAAGTACACAGACTGTCATAAATTGTTACAGAAGATTATCTGGGACAGGTCCACTTATTGTCCCCAGAGTTAAAGCTAAACATGGAGAAGCAGTAAACTCTTATGCACCACATTTTTGGAACAAACTCTGATATCTCTGCATGCCTCTGCAATTCATTAAGTTGCATTTGAGACAATTTATTAATATATTGCACTGCACTGTAGCTGCAGTGTAACATTAAGTTTACTTTATTTTAATCATTTTAAATCAAATTGTGTTTTTATGTTATATCATGTGATAATGCCTTTATGTTGTATGTAAAGTACTTTGAATTTACCTTTGCCCTTCCTAAAATAAATTCATATCATAAGCACAGGGAGGTTGATGGACAGAGTCATTAGAAATAAGTGACAAAATTTATTCCCAACAACATCTGTTTGTCATCTGTTTTACAGATCCTGCTGAACGCCTGCTGTCCGGGCTGGGTGCAGACTGACATGGCTGGATCGAAAGCCCCCAAGACACCAGACGAGGGCGCTGTCACTCCGGTCTACCTGGCACTGCTGCCCCCCGGAGCCACAGAGCCTCACGGAAAGTTTGTCTCTGATAAAGAAGTTCAGCCGTGGTGAAAAGTGTTAAAGACACCCGAGTGTGTGCATGTATGTTTCATGTTCTCAGATCTCAGAGGGACTTAAACTTGAATGCACACCTCATTGGTAGAGACTGCTTTTTGGGGGTTAAGACTTAGTTTTAGGGGTCAGGCTACAGTAGGGTCAAGGGTAGAAGGGTCTAATTATGTCAATGAGATGTTTCCACAAGGACAGCGGAATAAATGTGTCTCTCTCTGTGTCTGTGAGTAAATGAAACACTGTTTTTCCACTTTAGCACTGAATTGCCAAAAACTTTAATAATATTTCTTCACCCTTTGAAGAATTTGACACAGCGTCACACAATCTGGAAAAACTGTTACAACATTTAAAGTATTAAAGTAACACACAGAGCTAAGAAGTTAAACCAAATGGTGATGGACATAAAACCAAAATTACTCCATGGTATGTTGTGTGTGTTTGTCTGCCTGTTTTGATGGGACAATAATGCCCTATGAGTCTGTGCATGTGCTGTCTAATCACTGATGTGAAAACTCATAACCTTTGGGGACATTTTTATATATTTTACATGGAAATGGAAAACTTGCCTTAACTAGATGAAACTAACATGTTGTGATGATGCTTTTCTAAAACACAATGCTTTTACAATTATGCAATTCTACCTTGTTTTTCATGAAGATGTTTAATTGCTTTAATGTCAAAAACAATAAATAAACTTCACAGTAAAAAATACTTTGTCAAAATGTTAATTTATAAGGACAGAATTAGAGCAGGACAATACATGTATCATAAATGACTGAATGTTTTTTCCTAAAATTAAGATGACATGGTCTTTGGTCATGTCCCAGTCAGCAGGTGGAATTTCGTTTTGTGGGCGGGGTTTATATGCTTATAATCAAACCTTTAGCAATACAGCACTTAAAATGTAAAAAAAAATAAAATCACCAGAAAGTCCAAGAGACTTCAATATTGCATAACATATTGCAATATGACAAGAAACTCCACTGCAGTCAATGGTCAATTACAAAGTCCATCACTACAGATTTTTTTTCTGAATTTACATTATCCAATCCAAAAACTCCTGAAAGATTTTTTCAGAAGCCAACAACATTGATTGACAGCTTGTTTAGATTCTGAAGATGAAATGTAATAAAAAGTTTTTTAAATGTGTCAAAACTGAGAAACTGAGAACTGACAGTTAAAATAAATGTCTCAGCATTAAACATGTACTATACAACAAACATGTCCTAACTTACCAGATGTGTGGTCACAGAGCATGAAACATTTCTGTGAGATTTATTTCAGGCTTTTTCTTTTTACATTCAAAGACCTCTATGTTTTTATAATTCAGCCAGAGATTTTAGAAATAGGCTACTGAGCTCCTAAGGTCAAAATCCTCACGCTTCCTATGTTAAAATGATGGTTTCAGCACCTTTCTTTTTAAATTAATTAATTTTTTTAGACTAAAAAGTCCGCCTGCCTTGGATATCCAACATATGGAACATGTGTGTAATTGCAGAAGGTAAACTCCTGCAGCCCTCCAGATTCCCAATAATATAGCTAAATATTAGAGGGGGACTTTTACCTGTTTTACTTATTTTACTGCAGCCAAATGTAACTTTGACTTTTCCCTGAGTTGTTTTGTATCAGTATCCATCTCCAAAATGTGTTCACATCTTTCTCCACTACCAGAATGAAATCCAAATACCTAGAGCAAAGGCGAAGCCAAAGAAGGTCAGAGCAGACAATCTCATTCAGGTGGTTTCATATTGTTTCTCCAGTGATAAGAGCATCATTTGTGCAAAAATGTTCCTGTGGAAACCCAGATTTTTAGGCTTTATCTCTCCTGCTTCTCTCTCTGCCTGTTTTAAGCCTTTGAGTCAATACCACAGTAGATTGTATGAGGCTGTGTAGTGTTGATATCTGCTGTGCGTGTGACTGTGGGAGTTGTAGTCCTGTCAGACGAGAGTAAAGCCCTGATTACCTTGTAGATAAAACTAATCCACGAAAAGAGAGAAACAGAGAGATGGCTAGAGACAGAGATGATAATCCCCTGATCCCTGCTGTCTGCCAATGGAAACCCCATTCATGCTTCATGCAGCCGTGCTTTGATAATGACCGTGATTATCACTGAATTGCTGCATGAGAATTATAATTACTTTATTGATCCTGCAGTGGGGAATTCCCTCAAAGCCGAAACACAACAAGTGATGCAATCTACACAGTGATCAATACCAGCTCTGTTCACATGCAGTAATAAGGCTTGACCAGAGTGGGGTTTCTGACTGACAGGGATGTTCACAAGTCTTTGAGCTTTGAGTCCCAGTCAAGTCTCAAATCCCTCATGGTTATAATGAGTGTTGTATCACCTGCTGCGTTCAATGTGCGCGATCCAAGCAGTGCAGCTTATTAACTACTGGAAGTCACTCCCCCTCCAGACTCTCAAACCCAATTTAACATAATAACTAAATAAAACTGTTTTGGCGGTAATCATCAATAAACCAACCTGTGTTTCACTTACAGACCATAAGTAGCCTAATGTAAAATGCTACAACTTGAGCTTATAGACTCTTGTAAGTCAACACATTCCCCAGACTCTCACACCCAGTGTAACCTTAAAACTAGATGTAACTGTAATGTTACATGATCAACACTAAACCGGTGTTGTGCCGAATTCTGCATGTCTGCATGCACCTTGGGCTGGTGACGCTCATTTATGCTCAGAAAAGATGTGGGTTCAAATCTCGGCAGGTAGCCTACAATACCTGCCGAATTATGAATCCACTTCTCATGGTCCTGTTCAGACACTTTGCTGTGCTCATTGATCATTGTTGTCCTCTCTCACGTGTGGGCGCGCGCAGCTGATGCTACGTGTTACGTTGGCAGGTGCTGCGTTCCAGGCAACTCGGAACTGGGAAATTTCCAACCTCCAACTAGAAAAACTATCCTGGAACGCCACTTGAAGTCGGATTTCCTACTTGTGAACTTGGAGAAAAAATTTGTACCCCGACTTCACGAGTAGCAGCTGATACAATGTCGGCGCCCATCGAAGCACACACTGTAAATGGCAAACCATCAACTAAAAGGCAACAAAACGTATATTTGCAAATTATACGATCATATTAAAACCTGTTCTGCATGTATATTGATGTAGAAATAGGTTTTGCACATTAGGTAGCTGGCTACAGTAAAGAATCTCATAAAGTCATCTTTTTTTTTTAAATGCCAAAACATTAGGAAGTGTAACCTACAACATTGACTGACTTGAGGGCTACCAACTTATAGCCAGAGTGGTACACAGAACTAGTAACGTATGAGCTATTTATGTCAGTTGTTGCAGTTAAACTGCCATTCTTTTAATTAACACTTAAAGCACTGCTGAGGGTGCAGCTGTGTGTACACTTTGTCACGGTCAACCAAGGGTTTCGCTCACTTTCGGCGTCATGGACCACCATGCACCTGGAACGCTTTGATGTCGTAAGTCGTAAGTTTTAACTGGGACATCTCCCAGTTCCGACCAGTCTCGAACGCGCCATAAAAATAAACATTGCTCACGAGTCCCGCACCTCGAGTCCGAGTCAAGTCTGATGTCTTTTGAGGACGAGTCTCAAGTCGAGTCTGGATTCACTGTGTGTGCGACTTAAGTCTCAAACTGGAGTCCCCATCTCTGCTGACTGATAATTTATCTGAATTTAAGCAGCCACTAGATATTTGATATAGTTTATAGGCTATTTTGTGTGATGTTAAAGGTTTTAAGACAAATAACACTTGCTGTTGGACTTAATAGGTATTATATTTAAATTAAAGCTATAAAGTGTCAGCACATGTAGGCCACACATTAAAACTGGATCTGCTGTACTCACAGTAGCAACGGTATTACTAAATATGTCGACTAAGGACTGATCAAAGTCAATAAAAAAAGTCTATAAAATTCATATAAAAATGAATTTCCTGACAAAACTTAAACAAAGTAATATTATTATGCAATGGCACATTTTTACATACATCCCCCACGTCCCAGCTGGGAATATGCACATACTCTTTTCATGCCTTTGTGCAACACTACTCTGCCTAGGGATCAGATTAAAGAAGGAATCTGCAGGGAAAAAATTCACCTTTCTGAATATAGAGTAAAAAGTCAAAAGGTCTCCAAGTGCATACTGTGCAGAAATTTGTTCCGGCTGGAAAAAGTGAAGTTAGCGTGACAAATGGCTCCATGTCGACTGAAATAATACAGCATTAAGTTGTCTGTGAAGATTCTCCGTCATCTTTTTTGCACATAGTCCAAGACAAATTTCCCAGCGATGGGACTGAATAAAGTATATATATAAAAAAAAAGAACTTCCCACACCTGCCAGTCTCAACCTGTCCACTAGATGCACCCGGACTTATCCACCTGACTCCCCACATCCATCCCCAATCCTTCAATGTACTGTATTGTGTATATTTATACAGTTATTCTATGTTTAATGTGTATAACCAGCTCGCTAGCCCTTTCTTGCCAGTGCTGTGCATGTGCGTTTCAGCCCTCTGCACCTGTTCCTCTTTTCTTGTTTCTCATTTTCTGCCTGACGTCTGATGTTTTGACCCCATCTATGACCGGCTCGCCTGCCTTTCCCCTCTGGTTTTGTATGCCTGTTTGGATTGCCTTCTCGTGCCTAAGCCTGTTAAAATGAACATTGATTTAGTAAAAGTATTTTTCTATAACATGTTCCGCTTGTCAATTCTACCGCAAATGGGTCCCCAGTCCTGTTGCCTCGCACACACACCCGTTACACACCCGCTTCACATCTACTGTAATTAGAAAGCCCTTAGCTGTAGCTGCACTGGTTAAGAAGCATGTGTTCAAAAATGTGTTAAAATAAAGGCTTGTGATCAGGATAGAAAGCTTTATGATATCAGATGTAAGCAACACTCACTGGCTTATGTTTTATATTCAATAAAAGGTCTCTGACAAGCTGAAGTGAGCCAACAACTGATCCTGTACACCTGATGCAGCTCAAAGTACTGAACCTCCTGTGTTAATATCTCATGACAAGGTTGGCTGCCACTTTCTGATAAGTCACCCTTTCTACACTGCTTATAAACATTAATTGATGGTTAATTAATTGCTCTTTATGAGGATAAATCCTCCTCCAACATCACACTTGTGTGCTGTGTCGTTTTTGCTCTTTAATTCATAAGGGAGACCCTTACAATGGACTGTTTGACCACTTACCTTCTGGAAATCTTGCTGCAGGGGGCTGAAATCCTTTTATAGACAGTTTATTACCTTCTACAATTAAATCAGTGGATAATCAATGGATAGAAATCCTTCATTTACAATTGCAGTTGACTGATGAACTTTTGCTGATTGCTTATTAAAAAGAGGGAAACTCAGGACCAAATATTAACGAGTAACTGGTAAATGTTGGTCTTGATTTTCTCAAATTAATTAATGCTCATAAACCCCTAATTAACGCTGATTTATCAGCAAGTGGGAGCCCATGAAGGCATGAACTTGTCATGACTCTCATTCAGTGACTCCAGATTAAACCCAATTATTGCACCGACTCTTCTGATAATCCTCGTGAAGCCTGCTGTGGCGCTCTTCTGATCAGTTCCTCTTGGCAACGTGTGAGGTTGCAGTCATGGACACTAATCCAAAAAAATAAAAAATATCACAAGAATCTTTCACAAATATTACAACATAAGCTTCTTAACATTTTCAAAATGTTTCCTTTCACTGATACTTTTGTTCCTCACAGCTTTGGATTTGGCACAGAGTAATTATTTATTTAGGGAGCAGAGTTTGCAGACCTTGAGCTGTCAAATTATTATATATATATGTACATTTGTGCTATTTGACAGTGCGTGGTATCAAACTGATGAATGTTATGTGAGGTTTAGGTCCATAAAAAGGCAATAGAGCAAAAATATTGAATAAAAAAAAGTTATTGTTTTAAAACAATCTAATCTAAAAATATATAACTGAAAGTGTGTGTTGTGCTTTGTAACTCAATTTGGGCTGCACTCCTTGGGTTACTGCAGACATTGATTTAATTTCCAAAAAAATTACATATGGCTGTCATTATGACAATTAAAGGGGTTGTAAGTAAGATTTTTGACCACATTGTGTCTGCTGGAAGATTGTGTTTCTTGATCAATAGAGTTCTGGCATTAGAATGAAAAACACAACCCTCCGCCCATGAAGAAAGTGCGAAATGATAATTTACAGAGAGCAGTTACAAGAGCAACACGCTCACTTTTTCTGGGTTTGAAGTCAGTCCTGAGTCTGAGTTGATATTCCAGGGTTGTCAAGTGGGAGTCCTGTTTCATTGCAAACTCACTACATCATCAGACATCATACCTTCCCGTCTTTCAGGTCCATGCAGAGCCTTCTATTCAGGCAAGAAAGTGACTGCAGCTTTCAGTGGCTTCAGAGAGGGACATGATGGCTTTTGTGTAGTCCTGATTTTCACGCCCCACCTCCCTCAGACTATCAAGCTGTTCACAAAGCTGGCTTCAAACCATTTCAACTTTGCATGCTTTTACATTCCAGCTGCATCACCACTTGCACACACTGTCAGGATTACCTTGTGTCCAGGCAGATACAGGTTTTATGACCCAAATGGAGGACTAAAAGATTCATGTAATGACACAGGAACAGATAGGAAAACTGGGACATGCGACAAAGAGATGAACAACAGACCAGAAAGGGCAGAACTGTCATGGGAAATGGCTGGGTGCAGGCAGAGAGCAGAGGTGTGGACCCAAATGGGGACATAGGCGAGGAGATTGCAGTCCAACAAAAGATTTATTAAGGCAACTTACAACAGGCTACTCAGGGGCACAGCAGGCAAAAAGACCAAACAAAGAAATCTCCCGACAGGCAGAGTTATCACCCAGAACAGGGCAGAGAAACACTCCAAACACGAGGGAATAAATCCACGGAACAGAGAACAGCCAGAAACACTCGACTGTTGACAAAGGACCTCACAAAAACTGGCAGGCAAACGAGCAGGGAAGGAGTGCACAGGTGAAGGCATCAGGTAATCAAACAACAGGAAACAAAGCTCGACAAGGACACATGAGAACTGAACACTACAAAATAAAACAGGATGTAAAGCACACAGGAACACACAAGCAGAGAGTTACCAAAGTAAAACAGAAAACGGGGAACAACTACACAATAGAACAAAACTAGGGCGAGGAAAAGAGACAGGACCAAAGAGGAAACAGAACTACACTAACATGGAGACATAGACACAAGGAGAGAACAGACAGGGCACAGGGGGAGCAGACAGAAACTAACCACCACCAACAGCGAAAACAGACAGAGACCAGGAGTAAACACTAAGGCACAGAACTAAAACCACAAGACTAAGAATTTAGATAAGACACAAGACAGATACTAAGTAAACTTCAACATGCAAATTAACAAAATAATAAACAAAGCTACACAGAGAAGCACAGAACCACACACCAAAACCAGACTTAAAAAGAAAAACGTGAACACAAACCACATTCCAACAAGAACAGAAATGACAACCATTTATACTCTGGCAAACGAGGAGGGAAGGTGCACAGGCAGACGGGTCATAATCTATAAACAAAACAGGCAGAGAGGCAAATTAAAACAAGGTACAAGAATGTAAAAATACAAAGCAGACAGACTCAGATCGTGACACATACACCACACCAAATGGTCCTCCCAGGCCACTGTTAATGCAGTAATGAAATGAATCCCTGGCCTAGTCAGCAGATCCTAGATCTAAGCTGCCGGAGGAAGCTGGCTCTTGTGCATGAATATCTTTTCTATAGAAGAGACAGGCTGTAATCTGGAAATAGCTCAGCTTTCAGATGTGCAGCCAGACATTTCAGAGCTTTATTGTGTGGCCAGGTGCATCAGCAGTAATTCTTCACTGTTTCCACTGTGATATCCCCTCTTCAACTTGCATTACTGGTGAAACTAGCATCACTTTAAACATGTAGAGGTATGGGAACTGGATTAATGCGCCACCTGTCAGCCACCTTGTTGTAATTCATACTGGTTACCACTAGATGTCAGTAAAGCAGTACACAACATTAAATTAATGAAAGAATCCTGCTTGCATCATTTTAATGTCTCTCCCTGCTGCATCTGGTGTCTCTGCATGATCTTCCTGCTTAGTCTTTCCCTCTGTTAGCTGAAGTCAAATGATAAATAAAATAAATACAGGCAACATTATGCAGCCAGTGACTGTGTAAACAAGAAGCAACCATTCATGTGTGTTCTTGAATAACCTTTATGGGAGGTAAATGTAAGAATTAGAGAGATTTTAGGTCAGTCAGCGTTTGAATTTTAGCTCATGTTAGGTTGAGGCTAAGGGTTAGTGATTAAATGTCAGATTAAATGTCAAGCTTATATGTCAGGGAAGAAATTCAAGCCCATGAAGTGCAAGACAACAAAGTTCAAATCTTGCCTTTGTGCCATTTTGTTCCTGCTCCTCCCCAACAAATGTGCACACACAGTCAGTTTTTCTTTTTCTGCTCTCTTGCAGGGACAACAGATCATCAAAGTCAGTAGCTACGCGGGTGGTGGAGGTGTGGGGGGTCTGGGATGTTGAACCAAAATGATCTGTCATCTCCACAGGACGGCTGCGTGTCCACTCTAGAGACGTTGTCCTTACAGGACCGGCTCCTTATTCTCTTGCTTTGTAATGGAAAGGACACCGTGCTGACATCACATGGAGCTCAGTGTCCCTGAAATGTAGAGAAAAAAATTTACAACATCAGCAGGGGATACACTTCAGTGTAAAACACTCAGCAGGGAGGAGGGTTTCATAACAGAAGTCGTTTGAATAGTTGTAGGAAAATACCACCACCCAGTGGAAGATTGGGGAATTACACCAAATGTACTGCGTCTCTGACCAGCCCAGTGCATTAAAAATGTGTATTAGCGGATTATGTGCATGAATGATAATTTTCCTGGGTCAGCAGTCTAACACTTCAATGACAGTACGTTTTATATGTTGCATAATATACAATACTAACTGGTGTACTTTCTTTCAGTGGCATGGATAGTGAAATGATGTATATGATGCAACATGGTGTAGGGGAGACCGGGTGTGGTTGTAACATGGCGAGAGTTGTAACAACACCAATTCCACCAATAAGAGATAAGATAGGAGTTAGGTGATCATTAAGGTATTTACCTACTTCTTCCCCGATCAGGCATGGCGGTGATCAAGTCTGGCACATTCAGAATATAACATAAAACTAAGAGTGCCCTTTGCAGTCTGGGCCCACCCAGCCTGCACTCCAGGGCTACCAGCATTCATTTGTCAGCACTGTGACCAGTACTCCTTATTCACATGTTGTTCACATGCTGGTGTGTGTCTCGGCACTTGATCTTTTACATACTCCGTCTCTACCGGTGGAGAGGGCAGAAAAGAGTATGGGGAGCTTGTGAGAAGTGCCGGTGCACAAGAAAAAGTCCCGGTACACCAAAGAGTAAAACATAGAAGTGCTTGTACTGCACACCGATGAGTATCAGCCCACTGCAAGCACTGACTGTGACTCTGATTAAGAGTATACACACATTGACACACACAGACACACACCTCTTTTTAGTTAGACCTAAGGAGATGGTCTTCAATTGGGTACATTTTATTTATTAAGTATACTGTTAAGTGAGTTTATTCTATAGATAAATTTACTTACACATACTGTACATGCATGCAAGTCAGAGAGAAACATCTGTTTTATATAACTACCTGTTTTTGAAGCATATCATATATCTGATTGTTTCAACCTACCCCAACCTACAAGGGAGCACAATGCATTTAACATCAACTCATGAGGTCTGTGATGTTCTAGTAGAGGACTGAATTGCTGCAATTTGTAGTGAACACATGTGGGTACTTTTTATAAAAGTTTGAGAACTCTAGCTACAAAATTCAGTGAGTTATAATTGTTGAATCAAAAAATGTTACAGCCATACTCGGCCCCCCCTAATTACCTTAATGTATTATCTTAATACCACCCTAATAATACTCTTATTATGGTTACACTTTCATTGTAAATCACAAAGGTCATAAAGGTGGCCCATGTTTATATGCAAAAACACAACATGTGTGGAAGTGTTTTATTTTAGGCAAAAATGATAATTTCATGCACCCGCAGAGTTTTAAAGGTGACAGTTCCCCTCTGGCCATGTGGCTTCTTTGTAACAGTTTATGTGACAGATACTTTACAAGATGACATTCATCATCTTCCAAAGAACAACAACAACAACAACAAAAACTCTGGATTAACGGGCTTATGAAGATAGATAAATATTTTTATCAAGTTTTATCTCGTGAAAAAAAACAAGGAGGGGTGGATTTAGGGTGTTATTTTAAAGCTGCTATAATCAATATTTCTTTGTATTAACAATAGATCAAATGACTACATGTATGTGAAAGCGGTTGCTCTTGGTAATAAACCTACATCGTTAATACACCGGTAATAAAACAACATCGTTGTACCATTTAAATGCACAATATGTTAAAAACTTTCTCCTGGGGCTGTTAAACCTGATGAAGTATGACTTCAGGGCAGGCACTTTCATCTGGTGATAAGTCTATTTCTGGTTGTTCTGAAAGATTTTGAAGTACGTCTCCTGCTGAGAATGTCATTCTCAGCAAAACATTGTACTGATTATTTTAGATGAAGTTATTACTGACTAATACAAATAAGTTTTTAGGTGACTAGACAGGAAGATTGATTCGGAGTCCAATGTGAAGAGCCGCACATATTTAATTGTTACAGAATAACATTCAGCCTTTTTTCCTGCTTGTGAAATATATCTAAATTGATATGTCTGTTGGTTTGAGTGTCAGTTAGATGTAAGTAAACAACTGGGATCTACAAGAGAGAAAAGGAAGTTCCACCTGACTCCCATCTACTGTGACAGGAGCAGCTGTGTCCCGCCTTGTTTTACACCAGAACCTCACCTTGACTGCGACTGGTGGAGATAATCACACATCACTTTTAGCAGATGTTCTCTCAAAAGGAGCTCTAACACACTGATCAGAGGCTGTTTTTTCAAGGACAAGTGTCTCAAAACAATAATCATGTGTCAAGATAAATTATAAATGATTAGCAGTGAGAGAATAAAGCCTTCTTTATTTGTCGGTTTCCTCTTCAGTCACACGTTTTAAAAAGGAGAGGTGAGAGGAAAGAGCACAGAGAGGAACAAGGAAAGAGGAGGAGGATGTGGAGATGATGGGGTAATGGGATTGAAAACGACCAAAAAAATATGATGCAAAAAGACCGGAGTAAAAAGCTGCCTCAGACAAACACTGTGTTCTACATAAACAAACTGTGGTTATAGAATATGTCTAATTATCTATCGGAGATGGTGTCTGAATGTGTGTGGGTTTAGTTTAGTTTTTGTCATGTTACAATGATGTGTAGGTACCTTTGTGCTTGTTAATGATATGCTGATCATGTGTAAATGCATTGTTTGTATGTTCACATGTTTATATTGGATGTTTGCACATATTAAGGCTAGAAAAAAAACACCTTTGCAGTGGAGCAGAACGGAGAGGGGAGAAGCTAATGAACGAGAGGTAAGGCCTACAAATATAAATATAACAGCTGGTTTTATTGATATGAGATGGTGAAATTAAAAAAGTGTAATGTTCAGATATTATGTTGGAAATAATCAGTGTTTTACTTGACCACACATTTTAAAAAGGTACTTGTACTTTACTCCCTTTAGATGCTATTATATGTTTCCACCCAGTTCAAAGCTATGTGAAAGCAACGGGGATGAGCACCAGAAGGTCCTACTGATGTTGTGATTATACGACATGTGCCTTCGACCACTAGACCCGAGGGAAGCCCCATGTTTTTATTGTTTTTACATTATTTTTGTGGTAATGCTTCTGCCATCAGAGATAATATTTGAACATTTCTGACTTTGGCACCCCCTAGTGTTAAAGTATAAGACCCCATAACCCTTGACTGCTGCACGCAAGATCTGCGCACATTTGAATTATCTAAATTAAGACAATCCTTTTAGAAATCCTCGGGTAAGTATGCACTTGGCCTGAGGCAAAATTCTGGGAACCCTTGAGGAGAGAAAGAGAGTAAAACATTCATGGTAATTTGAGATAAAGTAAGGTCATTAAGCACTAAACAATCTCCATTACAGCATTTTGTGAATATGCCCTGTGACATGAGGACTTTTTTTTTTAACACCCTTGATGTTTGCTGCTGTAGTAGCTTGATTAAATGTATTTGCTTTCAGTTGAAAAATTGCACCAGTGTGTAATTACTCCTTTGAATAAAGTCTGTTTAGAAAAACCGACGTGATGCTGCTGCGGTCATCGTGTCAATAATTACACAGCAAATTCTCCTGCGATAATAAGTTTTGATTTTTCAGGGACTGATTATTTGGCATTGACAAGTGCTGATTAGACAGCTGTTTATTCCTCAGATAGCTGATGTGATCTGAGGCGGCTAAATTAACTCTGATGGGGTGAACCTATAAACACTGGCACTGTGCATTATTTTTTGTTTTTGTTCTTACACTCGCACACTGATGTTGATTTTCATGGAAATCACTGTGGCACCGACAGTCTTGCCTGGCAAAATCCTGCGGTTTGAGGACGGTTGTGCTGAGTTGCTCGCTGTGGAGCGTGTCTCAGCAAGCCAACATATAGCTGACATTTCATAGTGTCAAGAAGCATCCTTGGAGCCATAACGTCCTAATGGAAAACATCAGCCTGTGTTGCACGCGATTCTGTTTTAAAACATCATCGTTATTGAGCTAAAAGTTTTTGTCCTCCCACTGAGATCTCCAGCACTGCCCCTCTGTGTGTGTGCAGGAGGAACGACACACACAAAAAAACTTTTAACAGCAAGGGAAATAAAAAATAACATAAGATAGGAAAGGCCACATGAGCTACAGAAAGAAATATAAGAAACAGCAGGAGAAAGGAGACAATAACATGCCACCAAAGTGGGGAAAAATGATGGCATAATGCAAGAACAATTGCTAAATAATCAAACACCAATCTTCTTTTATAAGGCACTCCTGTTAGAGAGCAGTGATATGGATTAAAAATAAAGTCTAAACGTGTTGTGAATATTTAATTTCCAGTTGATCTGCCTTCTCTAGATGCTCTCAAACAAAAAAAAGGCAGCGCTAATCTTAAATAATGGTTTAAGTAGCAAGATTGGACAGAACTGCATACCTTCATAGTTTCATTTCCTTAAAACATGCCTGATTACAGAGCTGCATAATATGCAGAAGCGCACTTTAAGGGCATCTGGGATTTATTTTTAAGTGTCTATTGGTCCCTCAGGAGCCATGCGTCCCGCGTAACAAGGTAGAGGAAACATTGTGTGAAAGAGGCTCTATCTGTTTCCCCCAGTCAAAACTACCACTCTGTAATGGTATCTGCACATGCGCATCTGTTACAGGAATGACTCAACATTATGGGGAATAAACTTGTTCCCTTTCTGTCAGAGAGCTAGATGAAAATATGGATATAAACAGACATCAATTTTGTTATTGCTTCCCTTAGCTGTAAGACTGGAAGCAGGAAGAAACAGCCAGACTGGCATCAAAATGTCTACCAACATAATCCAATGGACTGCACCAACTATAAAATTATAGGAATACAAATAATTAACACATTGTAACTTGTCTGTTTGAGCTCAACAATGTAAAATAAATAAATAAGCATCATTCCCAAAACAACAAACTATTCCTTTATGTTTAAAAAAATCTGCATTTGTGTCTGTAACCCAGGCGTCAGCTGAAATTGCCATGTATGTCTGGTTTTCTTTCTTAATTTGTTAACTAATGACATTGACACCCTTTCTTAGATTTTATTACATTAAAAATTAACAATGCAGACATTTAACTGTTTAGAATTGGAAAATGTTAGGCTTTGGTGGTTTGGTGGTTATTCTATCTGAATAATTTGCTATAATCACATAAAATCTCTAAACCTAGTGGGTTTAAATACAATAATACAATGCAAATACCGTCATAATGTGGACATGAAATACAGCAACATACAAGACGTTAAATACTGTATGACATGCTATGAAGCTAAGTAATGTTATTTCCTGGCTATCTGATGCACAGCTTGCAGCACTTTGCAAGCTGTAGAGCTAAATGTGGCTGAATCCTATTGTAGATTAGTCAGGCGGTGTCTCATTTGTGGGATGATGATGGGCAGAAAATGACCCGCTTCACAGACTTCCACTATTTATTTAGGCTGCTATTTCCTCTGAAAAGCCAAATGATAGAAAGGGAAGATGAGTGAGCGTCTGTCATGCACATATTTGAGATGTGCAGAGATGCTTTTAAGTGAAGCTCCCATTAGCCTGAAGCTCTGACACACCGCCTCACCTAGAAACTAGAAGCTCTGTGAAAAGGTTCAGGCATTAAAAAGGAATTTATTGCATTTTTTCTACAAGTTTTTTTTTTCTACAAGTTTTGCTTGAAGTCTTCTGAAAACTTTCTGACAGGTCTTTGTATTAGAAATAAAATTAAAAATTATGATATATAAGATCCCGCGACCCGACCCCGGATAAGCGGAAGAAGATGGATGGATGGATGGATATATAAGATTTAAATTAGACAATTTTGGCTCCAGCGTGGCTCCATGATTTTGTCTGTCTTTATAACACTGCTACTAGGATGTAAGGACATGACCAAAGGAAGAGTCGGATTTGACGCAATATTCGGAACCAACATGAATTCGACATTCAGGTCACTCACACTGAAGTCTTCAGATCATTGTCAGATCTGTGGAGAAAGCCCATCTTACCGGGGAGAGACTGTCGGCTCTCATTACAGTGTAAGTAGGTCAATGACAATCAAGGACCATTAGCTACTGACAGCTGATGAGCTATCCTGTGGTCCTTTCATCTACATACGTGAGTGTGAACTTGTTTACATGCATATGTATTAATGTATAATATTAATGTATTGCATTTCTATTAATTAATTTCTTGTTATTTAACATAACTGGCGAGTCTAAAATATGTATCAGTAAAATGTTCATGAACAATGCATCTTTTGTTTTCTACCAAAATATCCAACAGTAGTAGTTTAGTGACTTTGTTGTGGTTCTCTTCAGACATTCACAGCACTTGTTTAAGGTTAGAGAAAGACCTCAGTTTTAGTTTAATACAGAAAACATTATCAGAGGCACTTAAGGCACAGAATTGTTACTGGTTGATAAAAATGGGATCGATGTCGGCGTCAGGGAGGAGTTGGGCTGGGGTGGGTTTAGGGGAGGGCATGACATCTTTTCAGCTTTCAAAGGGCGGCATGACCGACAAAACTTTGGGAACCTCTGTCTGCCAGCTCTTACTGCAGGGGCATGTCCCAACAGAACAGAGTTTTACTGAAAGGTGGTTGGTCATGATATGCAAATTCCAAAAGTAAATTTATCATCAGAAACTTGAAATCTTTCATTTCTTAATCGAAACATAAACAGCCATTTCATAAAAATCTGACACATGAGGCACTGAAAAAGTGGAATTTAAATTTAGTGCTCAGTTAATGTGTACAGAAAGTTTAGGTTAAGACAGAGCACAAGAACTACAAAGAGGTAAAATTATGCACATGAACATTTCATATTTCATTTTCAGGCTGGTAGATTCTGTATTCTACTTTTAACTGTTGTTTTAATTGCATTTAAATGCATCTGTCTTTTTTATGTCTCTCAACAACTGAAGCAGAGAAGCAGCAGAAAATTAAGCAGTTTCTACAGGTACTCTTGGACATATTTCTTGGCAAAATCTGTACAAAACCATAAAAGCCGTCAAATAATTTCCAAACACTACAGCGTGCACAGGTTTACAAGATGTCACTGCAGTTATGGCAGCTTATTTCCTTCCATCTTCCATTTATGATCATAAGCTTTCTATTTCTATTGTACCAAAGTTGCTAACTGTTGACCCATGCCATTAGAGCAGGGTTGAAAAGAGTTGAAAAGTTTTCTCTCTTCCCAAGTTGTGAAGCAAGAAGTGTGACATATATGCAGTATTCACCGCATAGAAAACATGAAGCCCAGTGGGTGTGGAGCAGTTCTGTGTGTTTGTGTGTACATTGTGAAGTCAAGTAGATTCACTTACCCTGGTTCGTAAAGCTTCATTGCCCTATGGGAGCTCATCCAGGGAGGCAGGAAGTGGTGGCACACACACACACCCTTCTCTTTCTGTCAGATAGATTTATAGACCTCAGAAGGAGGGCTTTCAACACAGTGAAGGCTATATGGGACAAGACAGACAAGTAATCCCACACTGCTTTCTGTAGTGAACGCACACACACTCACACACACACGTCGACTCTCTCATCTGAACGCAGGAGATGCAGGATTCCTGCAAATCTTAAAATATCTTGAATTAATATTAGAAGCCATTAATTAGTCTTAATTATGAGCCCATGGTATCTTAGTTTCAACAAAAACAGTTCATCTGATTTATGTGTGTAATGGAAAATAGAGTCTGCTCTGCTCTTAAAGCACTTAAATCACTCGAATTAATCATCAGTGACAAAATTAGTTGTTTTAAGCCTCAGAGCACAAATAATTAAGGTATGCTGTCTCAACTAGATGTTGATGTCAGATATACTTTTTAATTAAAGAAAAAGAGTTTTTCACATGTACTTTTCTTTTCTATTTTTTGTCAAGATGGTAATTGCAGCTCTATAAATCATATTTGGTAAATCTTTTCCAGCCATTTGAGTGAACATGGACGACCAAAAGGCTGTGACACAGGGAAAATTGAGGGACTATCGGGACGCTGTCAGGACGAGTTATCATCAGTTACGAGTGAAAACAGCACACAGACACACATCTGCTGACAGACTGTTTCTGCTTCCATGGCGTCTCGTGCTTTTATACCGTCTTAGATCTCATCTCCTCTGGCCGTCAGTTTCACCTGCCATCCCAGGTGTAAAATAATCCTTGATTCGATCATTGGAAGGAAGACCAGCAGGGCTCTGAATCCTGATGACCAGGATCAATGCACACACATGCCTGTCTTGGAGCCCTCATTGATTACATTAATTCCCTCAGCCCCTAACCCTTAATCTTCACTCTCACTACTCAGTGTCTCACCTTAATACCTACCAAGATCTAAATATAATCCTAAGTAAACTAGTCTGGTACTTTTAGCCAATTAACTGTAAATGACATACATTTTACATTAGTGCAAATTGTTTCTAAGCAGGTATTCATTTTCCATTCATGTCAGGGCAGTGATAAAATCAATTCACAGAGCTGAAACGTGCAAATGCAGCTTATTACATCTTAAAAAAGAGCTCCGACATGGCCATGGAAGTTCATTCTTGAACCTGGGAAGGTTCACTTTACGTGCTTTGGGATGCTGCAGTGGTGAAAGACCCTTGAAAGAAGAGTGTGACTGCAGACCGGAAACATCAGCTGTCTGTATGCCAGACCGAAGCCAGAGCAGTAAAGGTCTGTGACGATAAGATCAAAGCTCCAAACTTGATAACACCTGAACCAGTTCCCTGAGCTGATGAAGATCATGAGATACTGTTGAAAGCTTTTGCAACTTTATTCCCTTGGCTTGGTTGTAGGATTTTTATTAGACTTTAATACTGCTTTACCTAGGCTTTGTGTTCAGTAGTGTTAAATGATCTGTATGCTAAAATGCTTGATTTATTTATTTTTAAACCGGTATTGCCTCATACTGGTTGTGTCGGTCTATTTCCTCAATTAAAAACACATATAAACAGTGTGTAAACAGTGGATTTATTGAATGTCAGCAGCAGTGATCCGCCAATATTGGCTGCTATCATCTGACATGTGATTGGTATATAATTTAAAGCTGCCAAACTCACCTGCAGTTTTCTCCTCAGCTCTACGGAGCTTTCTAGCAGTCATCAGCGTCTCATCAGCGTTGTTTGCAGCAGGCAGCGGCTTTCAGTGAAAAAGCTATAAAACACTGCAAGTACCAACAACGTCCAGAGTTTGTGACTTGCTGCTAAAGAAAAAGATTGTTCTCATGTGGTGGTGGAGACCAGATCAGAGCTAAAAGGAGAGTGAATATCATACTGGTTTTCATATCGCCTGAAACAAAAATTAATGATTTCCTGTATCTGTTCAATGTGTAAATGGCCAATTTTTACTAACACAGTAATATCAGATGGATGTAATGATCATATAAAAGTGTTGTGCAGCAAAAAAATCAAATCAATAAATATAGGTTTATGAAATGCTTTGTGAAAATGTCGATAGTTCTATGTAATTCAGAATCTGAAAACTTTATTGTCACTGCACCAACAGTACAACGGGATTTGTTTGACTCCTAAAACAAAAGAAACACAGTACATACATGCGCACACACTTATTGGCACTCTGTCATGATTTTAAAAAAAAGCATCGTTAATAAATACTAAGTTCCTTAAAAATGCTACCGTACAGTATAGTGTATTATACATAATGTTCTTAAGGTTATTGCACAACATATCAGTTTATGTATGAATAAATGAATAAAGTTAAAGTGCTACTGTACCGTATAAAGTATTGCACATAATGTGTTTGTTACAGATTATGCTGATGACGATGCGGACTGGGTGGTAGCAGGAAAAGGTGTTTTCTAGAGTTCAACTCAGTGATGGCTCTTGGAAAGAAGCTGTTTTTCTGCCTGGAGGTGCGTGTTCTCAGGGCTCTGTGGCGCCTCCCAGATGGCAACAGTGAGGAGAGCTGATAAGAGTGGTGTGTTCCATCTTTTAGGATGTTGCTGGCTCTGCGGAGGCAGCGTGTTGTGAAGATGTCTTCCAGTGTGGGCGGGGGGAGTGATTAATTTCAATCAAGGCCTTGACGCTGAGTATAGATCATTATGATACCAAAATGTTATAAACATCTGAATTGTAGAGGCTTGAACCTAAACAGCTGTCAATTTAGTATATTTTAACGGTGTTTTGTGATGGTGCTTTGCATAAATATCTAAATTACATGCATATTTTCCCACCCACTCATTTAATGAGAAACAAACAAACAACAACTAAGAACAACAAAAAACCCTACAATTATTTAATCAGCAATCACTTATATAACCAGTGACATGCAGGCGTCACGCAGCAAGTCAGAGCTCAGTCACTGAAAAACACGATCACTCTGATCTCTCTCTGTTCTGTGAGCACACACCCACATGCCCACACACACAGTTAGCCTTCTGCGCAGTTAGTCTTCCCACGGTCTTCATGCTTCACTTCCACAGACACCGAAGAGCTTGAGTGAATAAGAAATTGACAAAAGTGACGACTAATGATCTGAGATATACTGCACGGCATAACAGGTCTCTTCATTGCATATCAAACAGACCGTGAGCGCAGATCTGCCTTCTGCTAGGATCCTCGCTCTTGTAATGCCACATGAACATGCACTTACTGCACAGCGTTGGGAGGGCACGTCAGTGTTAGATTACGCTGTGGAAACTCACTGCAGTGAAGTTCACGATGGATCTATCAGCGCTATAGGTGTCATCCTGTGCCAGAGGGGAAGGGAGTTGAAGTTAAACTCTTCTGGCCAGCAGGGTCAGTCGTCTCTTAACCTAAAGTGCAGTACAGCTTTTGAACTGCTGCTTGAGCTGCTTAGAGACATACGGATAAGCTGCTGAGTTAGCATGCTGTTACTAAGGTTACCATCAAATTTAGTGATTATTCTTTCAGAAGCAGACTACATAGAAATGTGTAGATTTTAGTGTATTTCAGTATAATGTAAGAATAGTTAAGGCGAGTATGGATGTGACAGGTGACTGCTAAAATGGACAGAAAAAAGATTTTACTATCTGCCTTTAAATTTGAAATAAATAATGATTTGACATTTATTGTGTTAATTATCGATATTGAATGAAAACATTTTTGGCCATATCTCCCGTCTCTAGTGTTAAGTGAATGGTAAGCATGGATAAGGAGTGTTGACTAAAGTTCATTTCAGCTCTTAGTGTTGGCATGTGGGCGTTTTAATGGAAATGTGGATATTTCAGATCAGTCTTTGAAGTACCTGTGATCTAGTTTCACAATTTATTGTGTGTCATGTAATGTGGGGAACCGGTCTTGGTCTCGACTTGGTCTCAGCCCCTAAAAGTCTTGTCTCGGTCTCGATAAACTCTGGTATTGGACTTGACTCGGTCTCGGTTTGGGCGATTTTGACCGCAACACTAGCTAGATGTGTTAATAGACAACTGTAGTAACATGTTTGCCTTATCACAACTAACAATTAACAATTAACAGCTTTGAAGCCAAACTGAAATCACCTTTAGCCATTCTCTTTGCAGTCAATGTAAAAAAAAAAAAGAAGTGATTTTTAAGTTAGCACTAGTCTCCATGCGTTCATTCACTACTCAACTTCTACCACACCATGAATAAAAACACAACAGCAAATGTCCTGGGAGTGTTACTGTCATTGTGCACTGTATTTAATTTCTGTCACCTATATTGCAATTTATTTAGCATATGTTACTTACATGAGTCTTATTTCTGCATTAATAAAATGAGTAAACCAGTCAGAGGAAAATGTAACTTTAAAATAAACTTGCCTAGTTTTTCTTGAATGTGTAAAGATATTACAATAAAGGCAGCATGCTTAGCATTACTCAATAATATTAAAATTCAACAATGTCATTCAAAAGTGGCATTATGTTATTCTTAAAAATGTGTCTTTCTTTAAAAAATGTTAGTAATGCAATGTTACAGTAAAATTAACTGAGACAGCAAAGGCTTAGCTAAAGAGCTTAGATCATTTTTGTAACCACCACCAACAACAACCAAAAACAATATATATAAATACCTCCAGTCAGAACTGTGCAAGTTTAATTTAGAAGGTGTTTGATGTTTGCTTGAATATGGACATCCAAATCCACTGGTAGGAGGGAGAAACAGGATTTATAAAAACGCTTCGAGGTATCCTGCAGGTCTGATGGGGGACAGATGCAGGAGAGAGGAACAGCGAGGAAATGTGAGCAACACTGGACAGAAATAAAGAGATGGGGAGATTAAGTTGCAGGCAAGAGAGAGGGAGAGAGAGTTCTCTAAGGAGAAGCCCTCAGTGCTTGTAGCTCCACCAAGGTAAATAATCACCAGCCACTACTGACCAAAAGCTGAACCTTAAAAACAAGCCTTAACCAGCCTCACAGTCCTTTGAAGTAGTGAGGGCCTCCCAAAACAGATTTTATAAACAGATTCTGCATAGGAACGCAGAAAAAGAGGTGGAACACATTGGCTGAAATGTAGTTGTTAATTTGTCTTATCATTAGCTATCAATGTATCTGCATTAAAATTGTTGTCACGCAATATCCGATGGGTTCCAAGACTGTACACAACGACTGGCGCACAGAAGAAGAAGAAGCCCTGGCCGGGTTATCCGTTATCCAGATATCTGCTGACAACACTGGAAGTCCCGAAACACAGGCTGTAGTCAGACTATAGCCAATGGCTTCTGAGATTGTCACCATAATGGTTTAATTAACGATACTAAAAAACAACACCCACCCCGGCCACAGCCTGCTGCCGTCTGGCAAGAGATACAGAAGTATCTGCTGTCGTGCCACCAGACTTCAGAGCAGCTTCTTTCCTCAGGCTGTCAGACTCAGCTCCACCTCATCCTCGACACTCCGCCATAAACACATGACATGGAACCTTCTGTTAAGCTGGTTTTGCACATTACCATACCACTGTCTTGTGTAGTATATATTGTTTTTATTCTTATTCTATTCTCACTTGTTGACATGTTCGGTGTATGTAGCGTGAAGGAGGCTACAACTTTAATTTCATTGTGCAGCCATGTGTTGTAGAATGACAAATAATGTACCTTAAAACTAAAATTGGTCCTAAAAGATAGCAATGCGAGCCCACCGACACACACAGACAATGAAATGCAGAAAGCCTGATATTATCATCCTTTGCATAATGGATGCTTTATGCTCTTCTTCTTCTCTTATTGGTTTGTCTTTGCTTTGACCTTGGAAGGTGATAAGAGTTTCTGTTTTCATGTTGAAGCTGTACACTGTACCAGCTTTTACTCTTGATAGAAGCTGGATCTGGGGCGTTTAGAAGGAGAGAAACATGTTTTCAGTACAGAATAAACACTCCTGCAGAAGGTATAATATGGATATGTGGGCCTACTCGTTTAAAGTTGTTTTTCTTGTTGCTTTAATAATATAAATAGCCATGCCATCTCAGTTCAGAAAGGGTTAAAATGTTTGTTTCTTCAATAGGAGTCAATGAGACCAGGATCGCAAGTTCACTGTCTTTACAAACACGACTTTGTGTTTTGTTCAAATTCCCTGTGTGAATCTGAATGTGAAAATATGTGCGCAGCATCAGCTGACTCTGAGGACTTTCCTCCTGCCCACAGATGCCTCCCCAGCGATAGCTTGACCCCAAGCTCACGTGGACCTCCAGGCATCGCACTGGCCGTCACATCACATCTCGTCACAACCTGGTTGGCCCATATGTTCCTGTGGCAGGTGTCCTCCTCTCTGTCACCTTTGTGCACTGTAACCCCCCTTCGAACCTGGAAACTCGAGTGTATTCCATATGGGACGCACACACCCAGCAGAGGCAGTGACTATTTTAAGGTTTTGTCATACGTGAAGAAAATGCTCATATGTTTTTGTTTATTTAAGCACATTCATGGGACAGAAATGTGTCGGTGTGGAATATGCGTTGGCTTGATGAGAGGTTTTATGTGAAAAAAAGATTTATTATTTATATATTATCTATTTATTTATTGTTTAAGTCCCTTGCTTTTATGATTTTGTCGTTTTTAATTAATATAAATGTTCATAAAGGCTTCGGATGCTGCTGCTGAATTCAAAAATTAAAGCAGTTTTAGGTGGATTGTTGGTGAATATTTAACTCCAGTCAAATTCTCTATACCCAAATCCTTTTTTCTTTTTTGCTTCTCAGGTTCTGTCAGATGAAAGTTGTATATTCATGCCTCCTTGGCATCTTTCCTCCTGCTTCTGTTTTTGTTCTTGCCTTTGGCTGATAGATTGAAAGGTTGGTGAGGCCTGAGCCAAATGAATTTCTGTTCTCGGCCGAGGTGGTTTATTGAGTGGAATTTTCTTCCTGCTGGGAAGCTGTCAATATGCCAAACTTTCGAAAGACTGCCTTTGATTTGTTACTCTATTCCATTCAACCTGTTAGTGGAGAAAAGGTCACATGTACGTGTGTGTGTAGTTTGTCAGTGTGGATTTACAGATGTGGCGGTCATGTTTCTGGCGCAGCAGAGACGGAGAAATACAACCTCACACCCAGTTTGGAGTCCATTAATTTGTCCATAAGAGCTAACAACAATACTACAGCTTTGGTCTACTGGATGAATAATAAGTAGCTGAGGAATTCCTCTTTTAAACAATCTTCTTCTTTTAAAATAAAATGCAATATGTCAGAAAAGGGAAATGGAATGAATAGACAATATAATTGCAAGACTGTACACCTTCTTGGCATTTTGAGAGGCCAAGGGTGAGACAGAAGTTAAAGAAGGATTTTTGAGTCTAGACGCGACTCTGATATTGATTATCCATGTGTGCCATTTAAAGTGGAAATGGTGAGGACAAAAGATTTAAAAGCCTTTGGCAGCAGTGGTGCAGAAGGTCCCTTGCTAGTCCATACTGCTAGTAGCACTGATTTTTTTTGTCTTGGGGCAGCAAAAATGCTCTTTTTAAATGGCAAATTAAAAGTTTTATTTCCATCACACATTTTCTGAACATTGGGCATTCCCCCTTTTTCGACCAGGCAACAAAGTGTCACCAGTTCAGGATCTTTGTAAGAGTCAGTATTTCATTTGCTGGTGCACTGGTAGATTCAGGATTTTCCCCTCCTCTATGCATGAAAGCATAGTCTACTCTGTCATCTTACTGTCATCACTTCTCCTCTGTTTTTCTGTTTAGTTTGAGGTTTTGCCCGATCCATATCCTTTAATCTGTTGTGTCTCACTGTTTCATGTGTGAGTATGTATCGCAGTTGCATTGCTATACACAGAACAGAGGGCAGCAACTTTGGCACATTGCGAGTGTAAGAATGAAGCAACACTCAAAGGACAGATAGAAAAAAAACAGCATAAAATAAGGAAATTGTTCAGGGGCTAAAGAGGACAAAAAAAAAACAGATGAAAAAAAGAACAGAATGATGGCATTGATCCTGAGGTCCATTTCTCTGATTCAACAAAAACAGTGAAGTGTGAATCCTTTACGATCGGAAACATTGCCTGGTGTAATGAATAGCGGCTTCAGTTGTTTCACACTGATGGGAACACTGGGGGAATGGTTTCACACACGGAATAAATGCTTTAAGGCTTTGTTAATCACAGTAGGAGTTATTTCTTTCAATCTCCTCCTCTCTTTTATTACCCGCTCACACTGACACAACTAACCTTACAATTAGGTTACAAAGGTACAAAAAGTTCTGCACGTCAGTTACTTCAGAAAGTTCACACTGGAAATTCAGACAGCTCTAATGAAACATCTGTCTTTCACTCGAAACGCAGTGTAACTTAGCTCGTGCACGAGACAGATCTTTGAACCACAATGCACACACACAAAAAAAACAAGGTTCATGTGCTGCCATATTGACAGTTTGCTGTTCGGCTGTTTACCCGAATCTGCAGAACATCATAAGCTAAATCCCAAGAGCACTCAAGATCACTTTCATCTCAGGTCCTCTTTTGATTTTGATCTAAAATGGATTGGTGCCCAAACCCAAAGTGGTTAAAGGAGAATTTAATAAAAATAAAAAAACAATCAAACAAAAACATCAGTCCTGGATTGAATAAACAATCAGACCTGACCCAATGATGCGGTCGATCCAAACAGACCCAAAGAGAGAGAGAGTACTCCAACACTGGCAGCAGCATGATGCTCCACCAATTAATGAGCAGCCGCGGTTCAATAGAGCAACAAAACATGTCACCTTACCTGCACACTGCAGTTCACAGTCCGTGTCTGCTGCAGAAACACATTTTTCTCCTGACATTTGATTAGAGATGTTCGGTGGTCCACACAGATCCACTTATTACACATATACACACACACACCCGAGACGTTTAAATAGATATCACTAAAATATATACTCAAATGATATACTAAGTTATTTATAATGCACATTAACGCCCAATAAACTGATTGTGTGGAATAAACAGGCACAATCACAGCAACAGAGAAAACATCAACATTAAAGCAAATGGTATTTATTGCATACCTAAAAGTAATCACATGGCATGTAAAGCAGGCACATTAAAGCACGTCTTGACTTAATAAAAAGGTGCAATACATACAGACTATGCAGAATTCAAGCAAAATGCAAATTTCATTATGAGCAGTTTTTTAAGTGATAGGAGAAAAATGCTGGAAAGAGACATTTCTGTTTTGTTTTTTTGTGGTTTGAGCACTGGGGTACCATGTTCTACCTTCATACAAAGAATACGGGCTGGACCTGTTTTATATGAAACGCTCAATGAAATAATTTCTGTTATGAATTGGTGCTATCATCATCATCGATACCAGTGTTTGCCACTGGCATCTATTAAAATAATATTCCTCTATTTTGACACACAAATGTTTTCATGCAATATTTTTTGACTCTTTCTTTACTACACAACCATATTTAGTGTTGTGTTGTTAGTGTTTTGCTTGTAATTCGCTGTTAATGCAGGATTAGAAAGACAAAACAGTTGAAATAAAGATGATTGAGATGCTGATTATCCCTCCAGTATGTAGGAGTTTCTAACAGTGAGTATACACCATCACTACAGCTGCAGAGACTAGAACTGAGGTGTTTTTTCAGTTTCAGTAATAGATTTTAGGGGGCTGAGAAATCAAAACCATTTGTCAACATCGACAGTTGTGCCGGCAGTAAAAAGCAGGGAACCTCCTGACACACTGGACTGACTTATGAGCTGCTGGGACTTTTGGGGAAGACAAACTCAAATTTCTCTGCCTCGTTGACTGAATCTCTGGCTATTTTTAACCTCTTTAGAGCCGTGGTGACCAAGGAAAAACAAGGTACAGAGAAACTAAAGGCTAGAATATACACTGACTTTTTATATTAGGGTCTGTGCACAAGGATATCTGCACAGACCCTACGTGTACCCCCTTTGATGGCGATTTTTTCATCATGTTGCCCGAGCTAATCGCAGTCATTCTTGTCAATGCCTATGAGTCCACCAGACGCAGCCGCAGAGCGTCCCAGGAGCGTTCTGGCAGCGTCCCAGATGTGGCTTTGTCATCAAACCAGGTAGGAAGTCAGACACAGAATGCCATAGAGAAATAAAAACACCATATGCAAACTCACAATCACAAAATAACATGTAATCCGTCTCCATGTGGAGGGGCCCCGAGTTCTTGGTTTCCAACTACTTAGCAGCTATGAATATTGCTAGTTGAATTGCAGAAAAGTAACTTAAGGTGGTGTGTTAGGAGTCACCCTAAACCTTGATGTCACTAAAATAATAGCCACACCTTGGAATGAAAAATTCACCCTCTGAATTTAACAAAAAGGCAAAAAAGATAATTTAAATTAAATGTAAACAAGTGTTTCCACTATTTTGTCCTCAAACAAGGCTTTCACAGATTTAGTTTGGACAAGACAGT
>JAPMOB010213076.1:0-15727 GCA_029875015.1 Lepomis gibbosus | reverse complement strand
CAAATTGCAAAGGATCCTGGAAGGCAGACACATGCCTAGTCAGATGATCCAGTACAACCCTCTCAAAACACTTCATAATCTGTGAGGTCAAAGCTATAGGCCTCAGGTTAGAAAGATTGTTAGACACCTTAGCTTTTTTGGGAATGGGGAAAAAAATTGAATAATGAATTCTCGCTTTTAATTTAAATGTACTGCTATATACACAAGTGCAATAACATGTGGTTTGCAAATACTTTAAACAAATAAGGTGCTTTTTACCAGCAGTATTCCCTTTACACAGTAGCAATAAAATAAATCTTTTAAATCTCAACTTAAATATTAATGTAATCAAATCAAACATAAAGCCAAAGCTATTTTCCACTGCCAGGGCATTACCTTTTATCTAGCTTATTAAAACAAGTTCCTGTCAGTGTGCAGTCTTCTTGTTTGTGAGGTACGTGTTGAGCATTAATGTTGTTTAATTTTTTATTTATTCTGTATTTTTATGAACAGTTGTCTCTTAATTCTGCTGAAACTTATGTTTAGCAAAGTGCTCTATAAATAGATTATTTTAAATAGATTTATTAGCAGATGCTAATGTCTAAAAGTTTTTCTAAACAGGTATCAGCAGATCCCTTTTATCAGGGAGCAGCAGAAACAGTCTGTGTTCAGTAGCAAGTGTCCCTGTTAGAGTGAGGTGAAGTACTCGCCTCACGCACACACCCGCCCGCTGCCTTGAAGTTTTTGTACGCGACGCTCAGCACAAATCATTGGAAAAGAGACTGATCCTCGCTGTTTGTGAGTTTCCAGAGTCTAAATAGTTATCAGGACATCAGCAGGAGGGAATTCACATTGCAGAGCCGCCAAACTAGATGAAGGCCTGTCGGTAAAGTTATTTAGCCTATAATTTAACTTAAGTTAAATAGGATACAGCTGTGTGGCACAGAAGCCGTCATTTACTCGCAGAGTGCTGTCTCCCTTTCTGTTCGCTTGAGGAGCGCAGAGCAACCTCGCGGCTACACTTTAGTTTTAAGAACATTTGATCGCTTGTCTTCCTTCTCCTACACGCTGGATCCAGCGTAGCCTGCTGAAGCCTCCCTCCGCTGCTTGTTTGGGTGGATGATTTGCAGGCTGATCAACATGGTTTGACTGTATGTGTATTCAGAGCCAGAGAGCAACGGACTTTAAAAATAATAATAATAATATTAATAAAAACTGCGTTAATGTGAGATAAAATAATTGTCTGTGTTAACTAATTAATACATCAACCCAATAATAACGCGTTAACTTGCCCAGCATTAATCAATGTATTCAGGGATTTAAATAAAATCATCATGAGAATAATGAAACTGTCCTGCTAAAATATGGAAAAATTACTTCATGTTGACAAGTTACTTTCTACTTAATCATATTGATGTCTCTAACATAACAATTATCTCTGTTGGGTTTTGTCCCTCTCATCTCCCTCCTCCAGATGTACATCGCACCTAAGGCAGCCATTTTTGTGGCAAAGTACCCTGAAGGCGAGGGGGCGGCCATGTTGAACAACATGCGGGTCTACGGCTCCATCTGTCTACTCCTGATGTCCTTGCTCGTCTTCGTGGGCGTGAAGTATGTCAACAAACTGGCCTCCATCTTCTTGGCCTGCGTCATCGTCTCCATTGCTTCCATCTACATCGGAGCGCTGGTCTCCGCCTTCAAACCGCCAGTTTTCACGTAAGTGATGATTTCCAAAACTACAGAGCTGACCTTTACCTCCCGCGGTGTTGACTGAACGATGGGCTTCGATCCACAGCGTGTGCATGCTGGGAAACAGAACCATCAGCGGCCATGAATCTGACAACTGTGCGAAAACCATCCCGCCGCTGATCAAACAGCCAGTCGAGAGTGTTGAGGCCAACTTCACGGTTATTGATGGTGGGTAGGGTTTTTTTTATTTATTTAATTTTTTTACTTGAATCATGAGGTATATAAGCGTACCGTAGCCATACTCGTCCTCTCAGTTACACCTGTTCAGTTTTTTTTGACACATTGAATTCCTCCCATTAGGAAACAGCACTGTGGGCCCGATCTTTGACCCCAGCCCTGCTCCTGTTCTGGTGGAGAGGACCACAAATCTGTGGAAGCTGTTTTGTCAGAGCCCAGAACTCAACGCCTCCTGTGATGAATACTTCAAGTCCAACAATTTTTCCGAGATTGAAGGAATCCCCGGACTGGCCAGTGGGATAATTTCAGGTAGAGTGTGTGGGGGTGTGATATGGAGCACGTGGTACATCATTCAATGGTTCAATATGAATGGTGTATGTCCATATTAAGGTATTTTACACAGAGGAGCAGACGCCATTTATGTGCTCTCATGCCAGCAGTCATTTTCTGTGAGTCAGACAAAGAAAATTAACTTGGTTGAAAGTTGACAATACTTTCTCATTTGGTTACTTTCATTCACTATAAACAATTATAGCCTCTGAGTAATCACATTAAAGTTTAGTTCAGCTTAGGTGGTACAGAACCGTGTCCAGTATACACCCTGCTTTCCATGTCCATTTTGGGAGTACATTTGGTATAATTATAAAATTGCTTTTATTAAACGGTTACCAGGTCTGGCAATATTTAAGTTATAGACACATTCCAGTAATACAGTTTTTATTTGTAAAGCATTGTTCTTACAAAGAAGTAGGCCCTCCTGGCTCCATGCACATAATGTAAGGCAGCTGCCTTACAACGTCGACATCCTCTTTACGTGTCTCTGCATGTCGGTTTTTAGGTGCAGCAGAAGATTTCTCCCCCGGATATATGCACCACTCAATCCACTCCTCCAGATTTAGGCCTCGCGGAGGTCGACGTTTACCTTAAATGTTTTTATTTTGTAGCAGTTTGTTAGACTTTTTCCTCAAGCGGAGTCATACTGAAATGTTCAAAGTCAAAGGCTTTACATACAGTTGTTATACCACGTCTAACAAACAATCACATTGCTTGATTTGAGCTATTTGCTCTAAAACAGATATTTAACTTTGATGAGCTACAGAGCAATAAATACATAATGTCACTAACAAGCTCGTATCGCCTGTCCTCCTCATAGAGAACCTGTGGAGCTCCTACCTCAGCAAAGGGGACGTGGTGGAGAAAGGCTCCCTTGACTCGTCTCGTATCGCACATCCAGCATCCACTCAGCAGCCTTACGTGTTTGCCGACATCACCACCTCCTTCACGCTGTTGGTGGGCATCTTCTTCCCCTCTGTCACAGGTACAGAGTGTTTCTGTTTTGTTTCCTTCTTTAAATGCCAAACCAGTCGTGTAACCACGGCTGTGGGAACATAAGAAATGTAAACATAATGTTTACAGAAAGAAGACAGTAGATGTGATATTGAGTCTTGCTTATGGTACAGCTGCTGTTTATGGATCAAAAACATCATGAGTTGACTTTTTGACTTCTGAACATAAGCATGGTATTCGAGCTGACATTAAGGGTTTTGTTAACCTTTTTAAAAAGTTGCAGGTCAGTGGTGTTTATAATAACTAATAATACCACTGAGTAACACTGCTAGTAGTGCTGAAATGACTTTCTTCTTTTTCTCAGGAATCATGGCTGGGTCTAACCGGTCGGGGGATCTGAAAGACGCCCAGCGCTCCATCCCCATTGGAACCATTCTCGCCATCCTCACCACCTCCTGTGTCTGTATCCTTTCGTGATATATTAAGATTCAGGCACTTTTTAAATTTAATAACGACTCCAAAGCACCGTTCTATCTATCACGACACGCAACAAAACAGTTTTCCTGAGAATTTGTGTTGTATTAGAATAAAAAACAAATACCAGCCTCCTGCTGAAACACATGCTGTGTTGCTGCGGAGTTTTCTATTCCTGTATTTTATGAATTGTTTTGCCTTTAGCTCAATTGATTTCTCAACCCATGGTGCTATTATATTTAAAAGGCACTGTGATGTGATTTAATTCGACCGCTGCGTGTTGTTCTCCTGAGTGCTGTCCATCCAGACCTGAGCAGCGTTGTTTTGTTCGGAGCCTGCATCGACGGGGTCGTCCTCAGAGACAAGTCAGTACATCTGCTCTTGATCTGGCCCTACATACGTGTCCTTTTTATGTGTGAGAGAAAGAGATTATTACGATTGTGTGAGCTCTGTTGTAAAAGAGTAGTTGTAATATTTTACTGCTGTAAAAAAGCTTTAAATACGTGTCTGTGTGTTTGCCTCCCGCAGGTTTGGAGACTCTGTGAAAGGGAATCTGGTGGTGGGGACTCTGGCCTGGCCTAGTCCCTGGGTTATTGTGATTGGCTCTTTCTTCTCAACATGCGGCGCAGGGCTCCAGTCGCTGACAGGCGCTCCCCGACTTCTACAAGCCATTGCAAAGGACAACATCATCCCCTTCCTGCGGGTCAGAGATGCAAATATTCACAGAGACCCAAAATTTACATGCTGTCTATAGCAAACAACCCACAACTAGAGCAAGACTGTCTGCTTTTAACTAAACATTTGACATGTGACACCGTGTGACACACACATTGTTTAAGGTCCGTGTTAACACGAGTTCTCACAAATAATAAAGATTGTTAACAGGAGAAACTGAACATGAGGACATAATGTTTACTCTTTACCTGAGTGCGGTCATTTAGGTAGTTTCAGAGCAATTTGTTGAGATTTGGAGATGCTGTATTTTCTGTATGCTTAAGTTGGCCTGGGCGATACGGCCAAAGATGTTATGACCATAAAAGATTTCATATCATTTCATATCGATAATTATCACAATGCATTTCAAATCATTATTTCTTTCTAAGTTTAAAGGCAGATATTTGCTCCAGAGTGAACGCTGAAGAAACCAGATGGTTAATTTTGGTTTTAAACTTTTCTTTATGGTCAGAAAAAAGACTTGATGACAAACAGTAGATCAAATCTGAGGTGGAACATTCAGAACAATTTTGATAAACTTTTTTTTTTTAAACCAATATTCAGGAGTAAAATTAAGTAAAATAAATGTTCAGTCCCTTTTCCTCAACAAAATATTTTAAAGAAAAATTAAGTGCTGATTCCTTTTGTGATTGAAATGAAATACGTCAAACATTTATTGAACATTTGTTATATTTTGCACCTGGAACCTAAAGCCAGTGAAACGTTGTATTAGAGTGAGCTACAGCCAAACTCTGAAACTATTTGAACCAAACAGGAAGCTCTTTGCATAAGAGTGCGGGCGAATAAAAAGGTGGATTGTGTTTTTGGGATTCTCTGTACCTTTGAACCGATTTTCAGTATGATTAACTTTGTGCACCTGTAAATACTTTCACTCATTTTCCTTTTGTCTGTGTGTTTCTGCAGGTGTTTGGCCACGGGAAGGCTAATGGGGAGCCCACCTGGGCCATGCTACTGACGGCGCTAATAGCCGAGCTGGGGATCCTCATTGCCTCTTTGGACCTGGTGGCTCCCATCCTTACGATGTGAGACGTGTGTGTGTGTGTGTGTGTGTGTGTGTGTGTGTGTATCTCACTGTTGTTAACTGTATTTTTTTTTATTTATTTACTTTTTTTTAGGTTTTTCCTGATGTGTTATTTGTTTGTGAATCTGGCCTGTGGCCTCCAGACCCTCCTGAGAACGCCCAACTGGAGGCCACGCTTCTCCTATTACCACTGGTATTAACACACACACTTACACTCACACACACACTCACACACAAGTATAACACACGCTGATCTGTGCCTCTGGTGTGTGCAGGACGTTGTCATTTTTGGGGATGACTATCTGCCTGGCGCTCATGTTCATATCCTCTTGGTACTACGCAATCGTTGCCATGGTGATTGCAGGCATGATCTACAAGTACATTGAATACCACGGGTATGTTGCCATGGAGATATACACCCCCACACACATGATAGTACATGTACAGCATGGTCAAGAGTGCCGTGTGTTTGGATGGACTATCTGTGTGTCTGTTTCCAGCGTGAATCATCCAGGTCTTTGTTTGTGGGTGGGTGTCAGGGGAGGTCACTGCATTCACAGTACGTATCGCAGTATATATTGCATGTATCCGTGTGTGTATATGGCAGAGCGGAGAAGGAGTGGGGGGATGGGATCCGCGGTCTTTCGCTCAGTGCTGCCCGTTATGCCCTCCTGAGGTTGGAGGAGGGACCGCCGCACACCAAAAACTGGAGGTACCGTACTGAAGCTTGCTTTTTTCACGACATAACAAACGTATCGAATACAAAACTATAAAAGCTTCACCAATTATTGTTCATTTTTCACATAATACACTTGGATCGTTTGACCATTTCTCCAGACTGTTTGAGAACCTGCAGTTATTGATTCTTAAAAGCGTCGTCTTCCTGCCCGCTCTTCTCCAGGCCCCAGGTGTTGATCTTACTAAAACTGGACGAGGACGCCCACGTCAAGTCTCCTCGCCTGCTGACGTTTGCCAGCCAGCTGAAGGCGGGAAAGGGCCTGACCATCGTCGGCACAGTCGTCTCCGGGAACTTCCTACAAAGCTACGGCGAGGCCCTCGCCGCCGAACAGGTGGGATGTTGCAGCTTGGCAACGTTTCTGTGATCACTGAGGCTCGGACGAGTTTAATCTATCGATCTACTTCCCTTCATGATATGATAGATGAAGTCTTTCATACGTCTCTCCGCCTTTTTCAGACTCTTAAGCACCTGATGGATAAGGAGCGGGTGAAGGGCTTCTGTCAGTGCATCGTGGCTCAGAAGCCGCGTGAAGGCATCAGTCACATGATCCAGTCCAGCGGCCTGGGAGGAATGAAACCCAACACTGTGGTAATGGGCTGGCCTCACGCCTGGAGGCAAAGCGAGGACCCACAGGCCTGGAAGACCTTCATCAGTGAGTCGAAGAGGACTGCAAATAATACTGCTTACATTTTGTTAGCTTTAGAAGATGAGAGGGTGCTTTTTTGCTTTTTCTTTTCCCGATCTCATGATTTCAAATATAGTTTCAGAGTTTGCAGGCTAACAGCGCCCCATTTCTTCCTTCCAGACACAGTGCGGGTGACCACAGCCGCCCACCTGGCCCTGCTGGTGCCCAAAAACATCTCTCTGTTCCCCAGCAACAGTGAGCCCTGCACAGAGGGCTACATCGACGTCTGGTGGATCGTCCATGACGGGGGGATGCTAATGTTGCTGCCTTTCCTGTTGCGCCAACACAAGGTAGGAGCGTGTTCTGTTTTTGTTTTTTTAAATAAATTTTTAATAATAAACTTTTTCTTCACTGAGAAAGCTGCTCCCCTCTCCTCTCCAGGTGTGGCGTAAGTGTTCGATGCGAATCTTCACAGTGGCCCAGATGGAGGATAATTCCATCCAGATGAAGAAGGATCTGGCAACCTTCCTCTATCACCTGCGCATTGAGGCTGAGGTGGAAGTAGTTGAGATGGTACGCTTCTCGCCACACACTGGGTTATTAGGACATTTTTATTAGTTTGATTAGAGTAAGAAATATTATAAACATGATGTTTTCCAGGAGAATAAAATCTCAATTATTTTTTTTATGTTTTGGGAACGAGTCACAATTTTAATAGCACAAAAACTAAAACCTGATAGAACCATCCTGTCTTTCGGCCTACGTGCAGGCTGGTTAGAAGGAATAATAAAATAACTGCACTAACTGTACAGCTGTTAGTACAGTTTGTGCGTCTGGACATCAGGCAGATATCTGCAGATAGCTGCTGTCTAGTGTTAGCTACCCTGCAGGTGGGTACACACTTAAGTTCTCTCGTGGCTTCACCTCCTAATAACCAGAGACAAAAACTGCCAGCGCTGATCAGCGTGAGTCTTTTTTTCAGCCCGTTACTCTCAAAGATGTGATTGTTAGATCCAGCTTCCTATGGCTGTCTATAAGTAGCTAATCTAATGGTGACTGCAGTCACAATAATCCAGTCAGTTGTGGCAAATGCTAATTTTCTGTATCGATCGTAGCAAATGTAGCAGCTTGCGTCTTCTTGGCCGTAAAAAGCCTTTTTGTGCACATTGGAATAAGTTGATTTTAAAGATGGATACGCTTTACAAACCCTGAAACAAAACAAAAACACAAATTCTAAATACTCAGATTAGTTCAATACATCACCCAGTCTTACTTTACACTGTAAAATTTCAACAACCCAAGCAACAAATCTGTAACGTTTAAAGCTCGCCAAAACAAACCCTGAGACGTTCACATTAACTGTTAAACATTAATACTTTTGTGGTGTGACAGTGTTCATCTGTTATTATTTTCTCTTCTGTTCTTCTCTCAATAATCTCTTGTTTTGTCTCCACTCAGCACAACAGTGATATCAGCGCATACACATATGAAAGGACCCTGATGATGGAGCAGAGGTCTCAGATGCTCAGACAGATGCGACTGTCTAAATCCGACCGGGAAAGAGAGGTAAGCTGACGTCAGGTTCCAAGATTGTTGTGCAGGTGTATTTGAAAATTATCTTTTTGTGTGCGTTTTGTAGATTTGCATGTGGACAGTCAAGACTGTAACAAAGGATTACTGAATTGTCTCCACAACTCGTTTTTAACAAAATCAAATCATTTTTAATTCTCTGCTCGATGTTCATCATCCCTTACAGTGGATTAAACGTTTTATAAAATGATTCGGCAACAGTGCTTGGGTCAGTATTAACATGAATATCAGTTGTGTGCAAGATTAGCCATGACATTACTCGTCTCATGTGTCTGTGATTGTCGTGCATCATTTTATCAGGGAAATCCTGGTAGCAGCAGCAGTAGGCCAGAGGCAGGTGGAGCTACAAGGTCTCAGGTGAGGTCAGTGGTTATGGCCAGCTGTGAGTTCATAAGTTTTATTATAATTGTAGAGGATGTTGCTGAGACCATTTACAGATAGTTGTTTAAAAAAAGAAAGCTTCTGTATGTTTTTTTGTTTTTTGTTTTTTTTTAAAATCCACTATCTTGTACAATTATTTAGAAATATTACTTTACTATATTATGGTAATCTTACACATTGCTGATGTCTCAGATTCAATACAAAGTATAATATATTCAGTGTCATTGAAAATCAAAAGGGGAAAAATCCATAATAGTCTTGAATTTTCCAAATAATGTATTGAGCAAATAAAGTGTGGTATCAGATGCTTCTCAGTGGTGAGCAAACCCGAGATAATGTGCTCTTTAAAGAGCCTATGAATTGGTTATGAGATCATTATAATGCAAGATGCTGGAGACAAACTTGAAAGGAGGAAGGACTTCTAAGGATTGGAGTTTGCTGGGTCTTCACATAATCTAAGGTCAAATTTTGTGAGAGGCACTTTTTGAGCTTGTAACAATTAAATCCAGGCGCATTAAACCCAGGTTGTTTATTTTGTTCAATAAATAACCGTGGACACTCCTGTTGGACTTTATTATTAAAGTTCATGTCATCTCCTTTCACCGCTGGTCCCCTCAGCGGGTACGCTGGAGTTTTGACGATGTAAGTTTACTGGTTACACACTGTAGCAACGCATCAGCTGTCTGATGTAGAGCAGTTTAGAGATAGTGGCCCGGTCTGGACACATTGTTAAAGCAAAGAGGTTTTCTTGATCTCATGGTTCAAGATCAGTGAATACCTTTTGAATCCTTCAGATAAAGACGACCTGTCACCTTTCAGTGCTGTACATGTTTGGGTAAAATGGTGTCTTTGACCAAAACACTAAATCCTTTGACCTCTCTAATAGAAAATCTGACATGTGTTACACTCACACTTAGTCACACTTTTAAATAATTAGTTTTCAGATCATCGTTCAGCTGAAATGTTCTTAAGAGGTTTTATCTCACACAGGCTGCGCCCTCTACTGGACTCTATGGGTACTACCTCCTCCAATCACAGCCACGCACTCACATATAAATAGCAGTGTCCCTACTGCCTCAGCATCCATTTTTGTTCAACATACAGCAAACTTCTCCCTGAATTTGGGGTCCAGCAATCGTCTCAGGGGTGGCCCACCTTTCTGTCACTAAGGTGATGTGGTGGTTGGGGCTTTAGGCAGCCTGTGACCGACCGGGTTGGTGTGGTGGACAGTTATTGGGCTCCACCCACTGTACCCATAGAGTTTAGTAGGGGGCGGAGCCTGTGTGAGATAGAACGAAGGTTACGATGTGTTACCCTAGTTCTATAAGCACAGGCGGAGCCCTCTACCGATGAGCGGTCGGATGCTGAGGCAGCAGGGACACAGCTATTTATAAGTCACGTATCAGTACCGAAGTCCTGTTTGTCGGCTATGTACACAATAAAAATTTCAGTGGGCAAGTGCGTGCGTGTGACTGGAGGAGGTAGTACCCATAGAGTCCAGTTAGAGGGCGCCGCCTGTGCTTGTAGAACTAAGGTTATCATATAACCTTTGTTCTTTCATCTGAAGGATTCAGTTACGAGTGTGTCCAGTTATAAAGTTAACACAAGCTGATCTGGGTCAAATGTGTTTTTTTTTTTTTTTTGTTGTGGTTTTTTAGTAATCTGACTTTCTCTTAATTGGCTATAAAAGAGCAGTAAAGAAATGTGTCTGCTGTCATTTCAGCCCTCTTCTACTCTTTTCATTACTTCTTAGTTTCAGCTGCCATTTGACTCAGGTCTTTTTTAGGACATTTGGCTCTAAATGTTGCTCCTGTAGTTGTCCTCCAGTGCTTCTTTGCAGCCTGTGTTTTCTATTAGCAAGTTAGGTGACCGTGTGTTGTCTGTAGGTGTATCTTTCCTCCAGGTACAGGAGTACTGGAGCCCACACTGCAAACACCTCGGCAGGAAACAGAGACAGACAGGTACAAAGAGAGAGAGAGAGAGAGTGAGAGAGAGACAAGAGAAAGGAGTTTGGGAAGGGAGAGCAGTGGTGTACACGAGGGAGGCATCGAATAAGGTAGAAGAAAGGATGAAGGGAGATGAAAAAAGAACGTTTGTGTGTCTTTGTGCCAAACTCAGGCCCAACTGGTGAAGGACCGTAACTCCATGCTGCGGCTGACGAGCATTGGATCAGACGACGACGATGACACCGACGGCGGAGAGCGAGACAGGGCGGCGAGCACGGGCGGCGGCAGCGCCGAGCATCATCGCCGAGTCCAGATGACCTGGACCAAAGAGAAGACCTCGCAGTACAGAGCCACGCACTCGGGCTGCTCCACACCCGAGGGCTTCAGAGACATGCTCAGCATCAGGCCGTGAGCGGAAATAACAAATTCACCTGGGGGAGAAATGTCTCTCTGATCGTAGGTTATTCAGGAGGTTGTTAAATGTGTCTTATTCTCCTTTAGGGACCACTCCAACGTCAGGCGGATGCACACCGCGGTCAAGCTCAACGAGGTCATTGTCAACAAATCCCACGATGCGCGGCTCGTCCTGCTCAACATGCCAGGACCCCCCAAGAACACGGAGGGAGACGAGAACTGTATCCTTAAGCTTTTGCTTTTTCAGTTTTTAACCGAATGAGATACTCAAGCTGCCGGTATGCTTCATCTGAAGTGCTTGCCGTATGGTTGAATAGCAGAAACCCCTTTCCCGATCACCTGTCCAACGTTGAGTAGGAGAATTGTGTCCGACAATTTCTGTAGCTTGATGAAAACCGATGATTGTTATTGGTCAGCTGGGGGTCAAAAATAATCACCTTTTTAGGTTCAGGCTCATCGACATTGAGCAGAAAGAGGTACCGTGTAAAACATGCAAAGTAAAAGGCAACACGACGCATTTGTGTCAGCACCTCAGATCGCACAGAGAGGAGTACGATGAATGCATGAAAGTGAAAGCCGTGACTAGAGAAGAGAGAACTTAAAGTCAGCGCGTAAGCCACCATTTACTTTGCAAAGCACGTTTACAAAGATGTCTATTTTAAAAATATTTTTTTGATTTATTTAATTTCGTAAATTATTAACTTATTTAAAAACAGTATTGTAGTTTTTCTTTTGAGTTTTTGAATTTCTTCTTATGCTCGTTTAACTTTGTGTGTTTTAGTTGAGAAATAGGCCTACGCATTTGAAAATTTCAGTATTTTGTTCATTTTCCTTGATGATCGAGCAAGTAGATTCAGACTACTGTTTGTTACCATTGTATTGCAAATGCAATATTGTCCACAGTAATCACAATATCACCTTTTCTCCGAATCGTGCAGCACTATTTGCGGGTGTATTGTGAGTTGTCAGATTGTCCCAGTTGCCTTGTTATTCTTTCTGAAAATATAAATTCACTAGATTCCCCTTTTCATTTCACAGTGATCTATACTTGAAAACAGTCAGTCCTAGTGTTATAGAGGTTATGTAATGTACAATATTGTTCTCCATGTGTCTGTTGTTATGTTGAAGTTGAATGTTGAAAACATAATTTTAAAGCACACTGGTGTAAAAAGCCGCCATAAATGATCTCTTTCAAGATGTTTTAGTGACACATTTGTCTTGTTATTACTACTAAATTATTCTGTTTTAAGAAGGAACGTTATTCATTAAGAACAAATCATTTTATGTTTTTATATCACAAAACATTCTTGTTATTTCCAATAATTGTATGGGGTTGTGTGTGGGCAGGAGCCTATCTCGGCTCATATGTTGGGCGACAGGTGTGTCAAAGCTAACAGATACAGCCAGGCGATCACATTAAGTAACAGATACAGGTAGTGTAAATGAAGCTGCAGAAACCTTAACTTGTCGACCAGACATGGAGTTCCTGGAGGTTCTGACAGAAGGACTAGAGCGCGTCCTGTTGGTCAGAGGTGGAGGAAGTGAAGTCATCACCATCTACTCCTGATTGGACGCACAGTGTTAAAGAGGCAACCAATCACGCAGAAGTGAAGCGGAGGGAGACAGTGGGGGGGCCTGTGAGCTCTGGGGCCATGGGCCCAAAAAGAGAGACCCTCATTGGCTGCAGCGTCAGTCATCACGCCCTAACGCCCACCCTTCAGCCACCCTTTCCTTTCATCCTTTTCACACTTTTCTGCCATGACAAGGGTTTCCATTCCACTTATGTCGAGCTACAGAAATGCCAACACAAATCAACGAACGAGCAAATAACAAAAAGTGATCAGCTGTGTGTGTGTGTGTGAGAGTGTGTGTGTGTGTGTGTGTGTGTGTCGTCCACCTAAAGGTTTGGTTTGTTAGAGGGGGACCAGTTTTGTGTTCGGGCAGTGGACCACTGAATGAGAAGTATAAAACGTAGAGTGTGACTGTCTGTGAAGCGTCCCACAAACGGAGCACTTGTTCCACTGACGAGACTCAGGGTTGCTTTTTGTACAGAATGTATTTTGAAAGCAGGTGTGAGTGCTATGAGAGGAGGCTGAACGTCCGAATTAAGTGGTTTTTGTTTGTTTCTCTTTGACGACAAAGTAACGTTTATTCAAATACTACATAAAAACTGGAAAAGTAACACTGTATCAAGGGAAGTAGGAGGTCTCTAGTTTTAAAGATGCTCAGTGGTTCATTTAAGGAAAATCTGTAATCTTTCGTGCTGTTTCCTTACTTGGAGGTGTATTACTTTTAAAAAGACGAAAGGCAAAAATGGTTATCGTTTATTGAATAATTGTTTTCTTTTTAATACCTCAGAATTTGTTTAATCAACAGTGAAGTTCAACGTGGTGTGACACTGAATTTGTTTCTAATTCTCTGCCTGGACTTGCTGCTATTTCTCTGCTCTCCTGTATGGAGGCCAGTTTTTACCAGGGAAACTAAAAAGATAAAGTTGGAAAGATGGTTGTGATAAACATGAAAATGTTTTTGTTTTTTGTTTTTTTTATAAATTTGCAATAATATTGAGTATTATTTGACTTCAAAGTCCGAAAAGCGTTTTGATTTCTAAAGTCAAAATTATGAAATAAAATGTTGACATTGTTGGACTAAGTCACAAGTATGACATTCCTAAATGATCATAAGATGATAAATCTAAATTATTTGATTTAAAATAATAATTATTTAATTTAAAGATAAGTCATAATGATGACTTTCTCGGGCAAAATTACAAGATGGTACGTCAAAATAATTAGATAACGTCAAAATTCTGACTTGTCGAGTTACTCAAGTCATAAAAATTAGATTAAAAGCCAAATGTTGGGGATTAAAAGTAAATAAAAAGTCACATTTTGAGATATTAAGTATGACTTTTTATCTCATCATTTTGACTTGACCACTTTGTTTTTTCATCTGTCTTAGTAAAAATGAGCTGCCACTACATGATCTAATGAAAGCAAATAATGATTTACAATTACAAAGTGACACATATCTTTATATACAGTGAAACACCCCAGTGCTCTCTGCTATTATGTGGTGACGGATGTGCGATGGGAAAAGCTCTGTTAACCTAAATCCAGAGAGGGGACTTCTTTTTATGCATCACATTTAAGGATTTAACCAAAATTAAACCAATGATTAGAAAAATGATGCAGGGTGTTCGCTGTGTCGTGCCAAGAACTGGCTCGTGAACTCCATGTGAGTTAGTCTGTTGTATGATGGCAGCAGAGAGAGTGTTTGAAAACGTGAAGTGAGACTTTGTGGTTGTCGTTAGCGAAGGCCTCGCGGAAGGAACATTAGACCATCGTGGAGAGGACCACTGCGCTGCATGCTGTCAAAATATCACTGTCACTTGGAGAGAGGTGTGTTTGTGTGTGCGATGGATGAATTCCTTTTAGTATTGGCTGCGCTGTGTAGTGTGAGCTCGTGCCCTGAACCTCTCCATTTACCTGAACGAAACCTGCCGACATCCTGCTTTGTGTCTGAGAGGCTGCGTTTTTGTCTGAAAGAGAGCTTGTTGCTTAAGTTAGGAGCTGTAAACTAAGAGGTGTTTGATCCCACTAATGCTAAGTTCTTTTCTTTTTTCTTTTTTACAGTGTTATCGTGCAGGGATGCTTTTATGTTCATTGTTATTTCCTTAACATTGTTTTACTTGCTTGTACATAAAGACAAAAACAAATCCCAAGTTTTATCTTTTTTTAATTACATTAATATAAAAAGGAATCATAAAAAAAACTTTGCTTGAAAAAAAATGGGAATAAATAAAAGCAATTTTGAAAGAAATGTTGCAAGAATCCTTTTTTGTTTTATCACGTAGGTCTGTTTTTTGTTTTGTCTTCTGATGATATCAATGCTATAGTTTATTAGATGCTCAGATTTATTTGCCAGTTGGTGGGAGGGGACATGTATATCAAATTTTTTATACAATCATTTAATTGATTAATCTGGTAAAAATGCCAAACAACTGCTCATCAAATGTGGAAATTTGTCAGGTTTTTCTGTTTTATATCATTGCAAGTTGAATCTCTTGCTCTCGATACATCTATCTACCTCTTTATCTTATCTGTTATATCCCAAGGAATACCAAAAATCCCTCTTAAAAGAGAAAGAGCCCAGGGCCGCATCTTCAAATTACACATGTTTTGTCTGAACAACAGTCCCAAACCCTAAACTTTTCAGTTTAATAATGACATAAGAGGAAAACAATATAACCTCATATCTATGAAGCTTGAACTAGTGATTGTTTTTTGTTGTGTGCTATAAATGATGTGATTAATTGATTAACAATATTTTTGACTTCTTTAGTTCTCAACCAATTGATAAATAATTTTACTAAGAGACCAAACTTAATTTGTGAAACCATTTGAGAGGTTCTTTTAAAGTCATAAATCTATGTACAGTTTCTGTCCAGGATCCCTGGATGAATAAATTAAAACAACTAAAAAGAAAACACCTGCCAGTATTTAAGATGGCAGTATTTAACTCTTACTAACTTAAAAACCATGAAGGATAAAAGATCAAGGTTACGGGCTCCATAAAGACAGAAACTAAAAGCTTTTCAAGGCTTTGTA
>JAPMOB010213072.1:0-11238 GCA_029875015.1 Lepomis gibbosus | reverse complement strand
ATATTTTTAGCAAAACTGAATTAAGTTAACATGTGCAGTGAAACATGTTAGTGGATTTCCCCCGCTAAACTAGAAGATTTTTCTCTTTCTTAAAGGGCTCTGCTCCGAAGTAAATGGAACGCAGCAACAGCTGCATCCATGTTAGCACATCACCTTTGATGTGGTAGTTTCACAGTAGGCAGACACAGGTTCGAAGACTTGTTCTCGCCCCCTACACAGTGCAATTCGGCTAGGTATACATCTGCGCTAAAATATCAAGGTGAAAGTCATCATAGCTTGCGTAGTATAGACCCAGCTCCCAACCCAACTTCGAGAATAGATTATTATTTAGTTTTTTTTTTTTTTTTTATCGCCCGATAAGAGTCTCATGTTAACGCAGCACGTTAACGCCGATAACGGCCCACCACTAAACATAACCAACATTAGCCTATTTGGTCATTTGGCTAATATTAGTGGTATAATGTTTTGTTATATAATTGTAATGTAATCTCACAAAAGTTAATATCATTATTAAACCGCATTTTGATGAAGTGTCAGGTCAGATCATTTACTTTCTACTTTTTAAACTGTTCATATGGCCTATTAGCAAGCTAGCGTTAGCTTTTCCAGTTGGTCCAGTTCAAAAGTCACAACTGGCAGTTAGTATGTGTAAATATTTAGTAACAGCTAGTCCAACCGGCTTTTGATTTCTACAGTGTTGAGGAGAAAAGTGTCTTTGAGGGAAATTTCAATTCCATTTTTTCTTTTGAATGTCCATTTGCATGTGACTATCAGGCAAAGAGAGTGATATAGCAAAAAAAGATAGTGAGTGTTGGTGAGTGTGTGTGAGGAAGAGGTAGATTGTGTATGTGTGTGTGTCAGTGAGATAGAGAGTGTACAGTATTGCGTGGTTTTGATAATACATGAGTCTTGAGACCGATCTGTGGCTGCTGTGACAGAGGAAGCTCAAGGAGAGCTCAATAACAGAGCTGTCAATGTATTCCCTATTTGAGTGTATTTTTAGTGCAGGCATCATGGGCCTCATGCATATTTCAATAGATCTTTTGTATATTAGGTGCGAGGGCACACACAAACTGGAGTGAGGACTAGCACAACATGACTCCAAGAAATATGGGCTTGATTCTTAGATTTGACAGAACAGCTCAGAGTGGCCCTAGATAGGTTGGGTTTGACTTTCAGTGGATGGGGTAGGAAGACCTTCATTGATTGCATTTTGAGACAACAAAGAGATGACATTGAACCTACTATGAGGCTACAAAAAAGATGTACAACATATTAAACTTGCAGCGCCAGCCAATGTGTAATAACACTACACAAAACAAAAGAAACTTAATAAATACATTGGCAGGCAGGCAAAAAGAATCACATGCATGTGAACACACACTCATACATGAGCAGGTGGTTATGTTATAAAGAATTTTCGTTTCGAACTGCTTCCTAAATTAGATTCTCAAGTATTGCACGTAAAGGGATGAATTCTAATCAGTGCCGTCGCACATCACATTTGAGATATATCATCACAGAGTTGTAGATTATGTCATATAATGGTTCAATTTCTCCTGTCTGATTAAATCAAACTTTATGAAGCTGTCATTGCTTTGCCGGTGATCATGCTATAACTTTGCAGCAATGTGTGCATTAGGTGACATCAACCTGCCTTTCCCCCAACAGAGAGGTAGAGTAAGAGTACCTCCTTCCCCCTGGATGTCATGGCTGAGTACCCATAACACCCTTGTGGCCGCAACCCAGCCCAACAACAGCAGGGAGCAGCCTTTCAAATTCCAGACGAGGGCTTTGGGAAGATCAGACAGGCAGTTTTTCCATTACATCGAGGTCTTGGAATTTACTCTTGATGATAGCTGGATTCTATTAAAGAGGCAGTCTCTGTTGCCTTTGAGGCTTTGCTTTAATATGCATATATCACTTTATGGCAAATGTATTCTATAATCGATTCCTGTGATGAGACAAGTGGCTGACATCTCCCAGGTCTGTGTAACGTAAAAGAGACAGCTCTATCTTTTCTAGCACATACGTCTCCCTGTGAAGATGGAGGAAATTTGGCGTCAATGAGCCCTGCCAGGTTAAACATCCTCAGATGTCACAAGGCGTTACTTCACACTGTGGATTGCACTACAGAGCATTGCCAGGAGGGGGAGTTTTTCTTGTGAAGAATGTGACTGGCTCTACCAAGGCAGTTTTGCATTACCTTTCCGTGACTTCATGTGTATCCAGCAAAGGTTTTGACTGCTTGCATGAAACATCTGCAGCAGATACAGGCTTCATCATTCAGAGGTCAACAGCTGGTTTCAGCCTCAGTTCAGCTAAAAGAAACATTTTGTTAAACCACAATCAGGGACTATCTCTTGAAGGATTTTTACTTCAAGTATCTCCCCTATGGGAAGGAGAATTGCCTTGCCTTGCCTTCTGATGCCCAAAATGCAAGTCTTTGTCTGTGAGAGGAAACCCACGTTAACATGGCAAGAACAAACTCCATACATACATTTGAAGGTTCTGTCCAATATTATCAACATTTTTATTAAGGATTGTAAAGGAATATTTGAAATCTACTATCAGCCACTGTTACATCAAATATTTACAATTTAATTTGACTTACCTTGAAGCCAGTACCTCCACAGCTTACCAAGAATAATTAATTGTCATGCTAATGTTTCAAAAACATGCTAAGAAATTGTTTAAAATTTAAATCTATTCTGAATTTAACATGCTCTTCAAATGCTCTTAAGTTGCTTAACAAAAAAGCTTTGCCAGCATTTTCAAAGCAGCTTTTGCAAGCTGTAGCGGATCCACTGTCAGCCTTTATTCCAGGCGCGGCCAATGCAAGCATGGCCATAAACACACTGTGCACAAAGAAAAGTATCCAGTGATGTAGGACCAATACAATGAAGGCTCTTAATTCATTAAGTGAAGATAATATTTAAGCATTTTAAATCACGTGTCAGTAACAGCTGAGCAATAAGCACTGCATGCTGACTTGTAAATGGGCGGAAAGAGTAACCTGTTTGAAATAATGCAAGGGGAGGATGAATGTGATGATGATTAAATTAAAGAGTGATTCATTTTAAAAGGACTACAAAGGACAGATCCTGTCTAAGGCTGCAACCTTATTTAGAGGTGTAATTACTCGGAGAATGCCAATGTCAAAATATCCCTACACCATTGGAAATCTATTGTGTCCATGGATTGGCCTAGAACTTTCAAGGTGCTCTAACGAGAGGGAGAGGAGCGGTCACATTGATGGCAGAGGGGGCATCAGATTTCCATTATTGACTGCTGCAGATATTGCACTGTAGCGGTGTGTAAATTGGTTCCTGAGGGGTTTTCAGTTCTCTGAGCTGGGGCGAAGTGTGCAGGTTCACCCCCACCCCCCATCCTCTGTAAATCGTAGTGGCGGATCGCTTCCAGTCCCTCACTGGCGCCAGGCCCCCTCCTCTGATCAATACCTAATTCCAGCCTGTGCAATCAGCCGCTGTTGCCCAGGCAACGCTGATGTCACACAAGTTGAGTGTTCCCTGTTGCAACAAATCATTTCCTTTAAGCAAACGTAATAGAGTATTTGTACAGTAGGCTGTCAACTGAGACTATTTACATCAAGCCTGAACCTGCAGGACATTAGTTATGCCTGTTCTCAGAGGGAAGAGCTCACCAGAACTGGTGACCTTACAAAGTAGCCAGGAGGAGGTAACTATGGCAACACAGGCTACTTCAGACAAGTGCAACTCCAGAGAGGATCGGGTCACAGCGTTGGAGGAGATGGGATGGAACCTGTGTTCTTTTTGGGGAGGGGTGAGCTCGTACACTTGTAAGGAAAATTAGTCACTTGTCCTTGTTCCCAGCTAGAAGACACAGGTATAGAAACATGACGAATGTACAGTCACTATCAGCTGTAATATCGCAAATGAGGGGACTTCTTTTAAATCAGTTTGTTTTATTATTCCTGCAGAGCCAAAGACAGTTTAATTGAACAAATTAGCATATTAGGGAACAGTTTAATAACTTGTCATATTTTCAGAGAGATGCATCTCTGCACACTGCACATAGTGTCCGGTTGGACAATAGGTGGTTTGCACCATCGCTCAAAATCAAACAAAGAAAATGACATTGTAACATTATTTAATACATCACCTTGCAGTCTCTCAGAGAACAGCTCCACAAAGCACAATGTATTTAGACAGAGAGGCATAAGGATTTGGACAGTACAGATTTTTTTCAACAAGCACACACTCTTTTTCCCTGTTTTTTGCTTTTTTTTTTTCATATTTTTGTTTGCAGCAAGTCAAATGAATTGAGCACTTGCTGCTTGTGTCTGTTAGGCTGCAAATCACATCAGAAGTTGTATGCACCATCCATTGGTATCTTTCATTTCTTTAAGTAGCTGTCAGGGTAACAAATACATCCTTAACGCATTCATTCCTGTCCACCAATCACTCATCATAGACACTAGAAGTGATCAATCCAGTAAAAGCACTGTTGAGCCACGTCATTGTGCAGCTCATCATAAACATTCAATTTGCTAAGCTCAGAAGTCTGTATTGAGTAAAAACATGAACTTACTATAACCCCTAAGAAAAGATTTCCTGATTATTATCACAGATATGTCTTTATTCCACCCCCTTATGTAACCCCAACTGGAAGGACAATCACATTTCCAGTCCTTCGTCTCACTGCATAAACATGCCATCAGTGTTCTCTCCAGAATGACAAGTGGTTTGAATTATGAAACCTTAACCTGCATTCACATGATTGCAGCCATTTTAACTGAACATAACATAAAAAAGATAAATCATTCTTTGGCATTTCTTGTGTTTTCTAGGAAAGAAAGACATAAGATGATCAAGCATCCTCTATACATTCTCCGTCCTGGCAGGTTTTTGTTCAGGATCATGGTTATGGGAACTATTATTGTCGTAGTTTCATGACAAAGCCAAGACTTAAAATAGTTTTACTACTCCCAAGGCAGCTGAAGCAAAATACTTTTGTCAACCTTGCTATAAGACACTTTTATTGGATATTAATGTAATCTTCATATTTAAAAGGCTGATCCCCATAACACAATCTGTCAAATCTGAAAATCTGATTTCTATTATCTCTTTTAAATGCAATTTTACTGTCATTTGTCAAAGACATTGGTCAATTATTCTGAAAGAACAATAACATGTCTCACAGTACAGTGAGATTAACAGTTGGTGACTCATGAAGACATAAAGAAGCAGCAAGAGTGATGGCCATAAATACTTGATTGCTTATGCTCGCAGAAAATAAATTGCAGGCTTAGCTGTACATCAAATGTGTATTTTAAAACAATAAGGTGAGCAGTAATGTTTGTACCGCTTCAAGCCAAGTCCATGATTATCAAAACAACTTTTATGTGCTTCATTTAAAGTTATGCACATCGTTTAAAAATGATGCACACAAATTTAGGACCCAAGGTAAATGCAGAAAATACTTAAACTTAATAGGTTGGTCATTTTGTAGTCGCACCATGATTTACACACAAAAGATCACTCGCTATAAATTCACAACAAGTTTGCTGTGGTTTGGTTTCCACCCAACATTTGATGAAGTTGAATGAATGACCGCTAAGTCCTTAAACATCATTACAGCAGATACAGTTAGAGGGATTTTTGTGTGTTTGCTGCCGGTTTGGTCTCCCCAAGAGGCTCCATGGCCACTGATTCAATCAGTGTGTCTCCATGTCCACTGTTTCCTGGCACTGATATATTACAGAGTGCAAACAGTGGTGTGCGCCGTCACTGCGTGGATCAAGTTATGTCACAGCCATTTCACTGCAGCTGTGATTTTATTCAGTGGCTGTTCAGACATGTTGAGGGGTGAAGACATTAGTTTGATATGAACCCTTTATCTGAATGTGGATTGAGTAAGGCAAGATGAAGGTCGAATGGATTTCTTAGTGCACACACCGAGACAAAGAGGGCAGAGGGACTGTAACTGGACAGTGTGAATAGAGACAAAGACTTTATGTTAGTTTTTACATGATAAAATGCTCTTAAGCCTTTATTTAATCAGCCAAATAGAAGGAGAAGATGGGGTTATTCAATATGTTTCTTATTGTCAACAAATCATGAAAAGACCCCTACCCTGCCATAACACTTTTGTGGCACTCAGCTCCGAGCCCATTCATCCATATAGATGTAAATCTATAAAAGCAAGTAACAAATATTATTTAATTTTTAAAAAAGGTACAAAGGCAACACTCACTACAAAGATCAATTGTTAGTTGTGGGGTTTTTTGGGATTTGTTTACTATATGTATTTCGAACATATGAATACACTGTTGACTGATGGCCACCTCTGTGTTTGATTATGTCACTCTTGATCAGATCAAGAAAATATGTGTTGATTAAAATTAGAAGCAAGAAGGAGAAGTTATTGTTTTAATGTCAGGGCTTTTAGCACCATCATAATCACCTTTTATTTTATCTTTAAAGGTTTTGGATTTTGTTCCGTTTTTATTTGTTGTTCTACTGTAAAACACGTTGTAACTTTGTTTTTATAATGTGCTGTATACAAAAAGTTGAACTCTCATATATTTTTTTTATTTAAGAGGGCTAACTTATTCTTTCAGATGTGAGGCATTCAAAGAAAACATGTTGGAACATATTACCTCCACAAACATGTGATCAAGCATCAAATTATACCTATCTGAGTTTAACCATAAATGCCAATTGGTGTCATTTACACAAATTTCACAAGTGTGAATTGGGGGTTCGTGGATTTGAGCTCCAGGTTGGGAAGGCCAATGAGAGCTTTTTCTACTTGATAGAATATGGAGATATTCGAATGTTAATCTGATTCAGACCTTAGTGTAAATTACCATATTATTACCCAAATGTATTCTTCTGCTGGATGCTTTATTCAAGGTGACATTGTGTTCTATACATTATTGTATGACAATATGCTGAATGTGATTACATGGCACTTATTCAACTTGTCATTTCTCACAAGGGTTAAATAAATACAAACTGAATTAAATGTGACTATTATTCCCTCTCCAAAGGAAAACAAAAGCTGAGAAGCTGCTTTGCATATTCCCTGACACCTCTCGACTAACAGATGAGACGTGATTTAAATATGAGCTTGCTTTCTTCACCTGTCGACCTCCTGTAAATATTATTTATGGCCTAAAACAGATATTTTAATTCTAGATATGTATTTTATTTTGTGATAGCCAAGTGTCACTACTCAGACTCAAGATACTGGCCATTTTTCAAGACCACAATGAATATTCAAAAGGTTTGCTTTAGAAAAGGGTGAAAAAAGAACAGGGGTGAGTTAACATTAATTAATATTCGTTGCAGTAAAAATGAAAGCTAGGCCCGTGCTAATTTCAATAGACAATTAATCATGAGGCTCAGTAATTACACCAGGGAGTTTACAAATGATTTTTTTAAGGGGCCAGAGTAAAGGAAAGGAGATAATCCCCTACCCATCACAATCACTGGCTTCCCACCAATCCCTGCAGAAAGAGCAATTAGAGCAAACAGCGGCGAAGCAGTAATTGTGTACCAGGAGAAGATGAAGGCAGAATCTTAATTGCAGTGAATGAAGATCACTTGCTCTCACACCTGATTGTGCTGAGGGAAAAGAATGTGCAGGCCAGAGCAAGTCTGTAACACCTCCAGGTGCCGGAGTAAAAATAACCTTAACAGGAGCTCCTGCTGTATGAGGGTGTGTAGCACATGACATGTGGGCATCCAGAGCGCCCCATTCCAGTTCTGTCACACTGAGGCTGCCACACATTCACAACCAAGTCTCGCAGGGCATGTTACCATTATTTCACTTTTCACAACTTACTTTACTTGGTTCAAATGACTCACATCGGCTTGTTTCTTGAGATTTTACGGGAAAAAATCTTCCTTTTTTTTTAATTTTTATTTTTTTTACAATATTGATGTGCTGTTAATAGAAAGAATTTCCAGTCTGGATTATTTTCACAGTAAGCACTGATACCTGTGCAGCACAGCATGAATGACATTTAGAGCCTCTAAAACTGTAATATTTTCTGTTTTGCTAAGAGAGTGAGTCTTGGCACACTATACACGTGTGATCCACCACACAGAACCTAAACTTTCCTTAGTTGTGTATGTATTTACATTTGTTTAATAAACTCTTTTTCAGCTATCTATTTTTTTTTAAACATTTTGCTGTTCTGACACCCGCACCAAAACAAATTTGTTTAATACAGTATACAGTTGTATATAGTACTTGGTGAATAAAGTCTGATTCTGATTTTGATTCATACATACAAGAAATCCATTTTTCACTCTGCTTTAAAATCTAACAGATAAACATCAGTAGTAGCTTTTTCCATATTCGGTCAACAGTAAAAATGCCAACAATTTCTTTCTTTTGGAGACCTGGAAACAATTTTACATGCTTTTGTCTCTTCACATCTTGTCTACTGTAACACATTTTGAGATGGTTTTATTTATCCTTAAAGATCTGCATGTTCAGGCACCAGCTCTCTCTAGTTCCTATTCAACAAACACCGCAGAGCCTCTTATGACTGAGTAGATTGAGTAACTGAGTAGAAATAAGAGCAAATCCAGATTGCTGTGTGTTTGAATGTGTTTATGGTGAATCGCATGGACTCATGAGAAAAAATATTAAGTTGGGTCACTCTAAAATGGTGTTGAAATATTGTGCTGTCAGCACATTACCACATCACCTCATGACATACAGTTGGGGCACATGTTCCAAGGCAGAGCCCTGAACCACAGTGTTGTTGCTGGCTGCCTCCTCACTGTGACGTAAGCCAGGAATTAACAGAAGACATCCAAGGGTCCAACTTTTATTGCAACTAATTTACAGGAGTAATGTTGCAACTTCACTAATAAATACATTCCTTGTTATTGTTCAAAATACACATCAAAGGATACAGCCACCAGCTTAGTCACTTTTTAGAAACTCACCTGGGGAATCTTTGGTACAGCTCAAAATCTCCCAGTTTTTGACTCTGGAGAACAATATGTCATTTTTATAACATATTGTGTTTGAACTGTGTCACTGCTGTGCTTTACAGTTGTCCAGAAAAATCAGTGATTCAAATTCAAAAGCTGCTTTTACTTTTAACATGACAGCTGGATTACTGTGGATTGGAAAGTAAAATATTGTAGTGAAACAGTTAACGCTCACCTAAAATGTCAGGATCAACACTCTATATATTTATTGTTCAGTAAATTTCAGTAAAAAGTTTCTTTTATGTCTGTGTCTGTTTTCGCTTTAGTGGTAATATGAAAGCTTTATAATCTCTTCCATGGGAATGTGATTTTCACTGAATATGCACACAATCTGGGGTCATACTGACGTGATCTTTCCACTGGGATCGTCTCAACTTGTTTTTTTAGATTAAATGTACAAAATGGTGGAAAGTAACTACATTTGGTACACATTTAGAGTTTTAAGATACTGGTACTTGCGTTGAGTATTTTCATTGTATACACCTTTAAACTTCCACTTCACTACAATTATCTGACAGCTGTGCAACCAGTTACTTTGCAGATTGAGAATTTACCTAGAAGTATGATATATATCATCAGTTTTTAAAATCTGACACATCATTAGGCTATAGTTATGCAACAGTTTCAAAATAGCTCCTCCTCAACAAACATCAACCGTAAAATCAGTGATGATTTATTCTTCTTTATTCTTCTTGAGAAGGTGTGTCAGTAAAATTACAGAGTTCCTCTCAGTGCTTTGTCTCTGAGACTACTGGGAAATGCAAGATTTCAGTGATCTATTTAGAGAAGTGTGTCCAGTCCATGAGAGCATGATAATCGTTTAGAAATGAATTAGCTCTACAGTGAATGATCAGTTCCGCCTGTGATCTCAGTTTATTGTGTAAGAAGATACAAGGGTAGGCATGCCAGAGCCTCGTGCTTTAACCCCAACTTCCTGTGTAACAGTATAGCATTTCTGTTTAACTTTATAATCAGGGCTTTATTAATGCAATGCTTTTCTTCGGCCTAATAATGAAACACAACACAAATAAAATAAATTGTGATCAATGGAGGCAAGCAGAGACAGATGAGGAGTCTGTCACACTGGGGATGATACCAATTTATCTCTTTAATGCATCTCCATGGGGTTCTCTCACTAAAGGATACAGATTACTGAACCCCTTGTCTCAGAGGGAAATGCGTGAGAAGAATCCATATAACATACAGAGATGGAGAGCCCTTCTTTCATCTTGTATCATTCATGCTTCTTGGTCACTCTCTACAGCAAATGCACAAATCCAGCAGACGCGTACACATATTCAGAGGAAAGAGATGTTCTCTTGCATTTTAAACATTTTTACATGGCTGCAGATTTACATACATTCGTGTTCCTTCAAAAATGTGTGTACCCAAATAATATGGTGTTGTGTGTGAAGAGTAATACTACATCTCTATAAACTATAATTGAATCTGCATGCCACCACTTCCATGTAAGTCTGTCATGTTGCAGAGGTTCAGCAATATTTGTTGTCATCATGATTTAGGGCAGACCAGGATCACTATGGAAATAAGTTATTTTTTACTGTTTTTATGTGTCTTGCTTCAATTGTAGACACAAAACTGTGTTATTCTTGTGTTTATAGTTTTTCTGATTTTGTACTTTGTGTTGAGGCATGCCCATGTTTCATGTGGGATTGCATTTGCGTCGGCCTTTTTTGTGAATCTTTGAAAAAGTGTGTTATGTGCAGATTCTTTTATGATGAATCAAAACAAACCAAAACCACAGGGAGCTGGTAAAGAGAAGACAAATCTAAAAAATCTGGAGCGACACAATCAGCAGCTTGGGGTTTTCCACTTCCTAGAAAGGATGAGCCATAAACAACTGAGGCTATAAACAACTGAAGCTTTGCAGCGGGGCGAGAGACAGAAATCTAACATGTGCTGGTGAATGAAGACAAGGCAAGACACACCCCTGCAGTAAATAAGGAATTCCCTGCAGCTCTGCTCACAAACCAGAAGGCAAAAGTCGACCAGGTCACTGTGTTGCTAATAGCAGAGAAATATTTGAGGTCAGGCAGTAAAAATACAGTCATTCTCTGCTCCAGGCATGAAGGACAACACTATTATCTCAAACACAGAGGCTTTGATCCTCAAATTCCTCATTGGATGTGACCATGTTGAGCAGGATCCATTATGTGCAGCAAAACTCCATTTTTGAAGTGAAAGGTTCTCGTGTAATGTCAATCACACAGATATATAT